>JABSTQ010001188.1:0-22270 GCA_013358835.2 Ixodes persulcatus | reverse complement strand
TGTACAGCGCTATTTGTAAGTGATTTTTGCGCCCTAAAGTCAAAAATTAAAAAGTTAATTAAAACATTTTAGTTAATTTGCTAATTACCTAATTTTACGAATTTTCTAGAGGCCGCCATGGCCATTAACACTTCCCCGGGCTCAAATTACTCTATCTCAAGTTCCCTTTTGAAAATATGGTGAAACTAAAAAAAAAAAAGACCTGTATACGTCCCTAGTGTAAAATAGACTTGCTAATGGAGCAACAATTTGCTTAACTTTTTCATTACCATGCAAAGTCTAGGCTTCAATGAAAGCTGCAGGCAGAAGCTGGTAGCTTGGCGTTGATTGGAGAGTTTGGCTGGGCCAGCTGTATTGGTGGCGCAAGCTACTGCCCGTTACAAAGGTTACAGCCTTTATCGTCTATCATTCATGATCTCCCACCCTTTTTGCTTCCAACGTATTATGCCCGTTTTTCCTAATTATCGGGCAAGTGAGCCTGTGAATGGGGTATGTGCATGTCCCCAGTTGAGTAGTGGGGAGCTGCTCAACTGGAGATTTTAATAGATGCTAACTTGTCATCTCTCTCTCTTTTTTCTCTCTCTTTTTCTCTCTCTCTCTTTTTTCCAGGCCACACCTGTGCACTTTTCAAGGTCGATGAAGCAAAGATCAAGCACAGCCTATCAAGCATGCTGAGCAAGCTGGACAAGTAGAGCAAAACACTGCTCAACAACTGAGAATAAAAATAACGTAAAATAAGAAAATTTTGTCTGGTCTTTGAGTGTATAATGAAACAAGTGCTCTGTATGCAGCATATGCATCGGTACACTTCAGAATTGATAACTAGCATTACACAAAGATAGAAACTGGCCTATTTTCTGTAGATAATGGATAGAGTTGAGGGGATTGTCTGTAGAAAATGGCTAGAAACTTTATATTCTCCATAGTGAGATGATAGAAACTGTGGCCACTTGTCTACAGCAATTCGTTAGAAACTCTCTTATTGGCTTGGCGCTAGAAATGGGACAGTAGTGTTGCTAGAATGTCTGTATGTTTGCCTGTACAGAGTCGCCACATTATCTGTACACTGAAGTCCACACAAAACCTGTAGGAAGCAGCGGCCAATAATCTGTAGACAATGGTTAAAAAAGTGGATACATTCTCCCTAGGCAATCTATGCTCTCTAGCCATAATTATTTCTAGAAATTCTGTAGAAATTGGTTAAATTGTTTTGTAAGGGATGAATTGCGATATAAACAAACTTCAGGCTGTTCACACACGGTTTAATCTGTAATAAGTATTGTAGCAAGTTTTGTTTATCCGTAACGAAAAAAAAAGAAGATTAGCACTCCAGGGTTGTCTTGTTTCAATATTTCGATTGTGTATATAGAGAAAAGCTAGTCCCCAAATGCTAAAACGACGGCCCAAAAAACAGCACAGTTGATTCCCACAATGAGGTGAACTTCGTCCCTTGGGGTCTGCGGTAAAGAACAAAAACGCTCCTTTGAGGGACCAAAAGTTCGACTTTAAAATTCTCAATAGAAAATATGCGAAATTGCTTGGTGGTCTGGCCGCACTGTGCACGCGGCCATCTTGTTAGCGTGAAGTATCTTGAGTTTCGGTTTCTCAGCATTTCAAGAAAATGGACGCTCCGCCACTATGTGCGTTCCGGAAACTTTATTGTTTTCTTACTTCCGATCACCCAACATGGACGAAGGACTAGGCCGCCATGCCTTTCATTTCTAAGGACACTTTTAATTCTTTTTTCGATGCGAATACGCCTGAAGTCGTGCTGTTTAGCGGCAGACTAGACTGGTCGGTTAGTTTTTTTTTTGTTTTGTTTTGTTTTTGTTGAAAGCTAGGTGTTCTAAAGGAATCTGGGCCCTGAGCAATATTTTTCAGGCGTTGCAAAGAACTCAAATTGGTTTCAGATAGCCCTGACCTCAAGCACAGTTGACGGATGTTGCGCTATTAATGAAGATTTGTTAAACCCTGGCAGAATAACTGCATTCAGTGTCTCAAAACTAGCCCCCAAGCTTCTTTGCCCCAAACAAAAGTTTTGCCACAACTGTGAAAAAACAAATGTGATTGTGAAATGAAGTTGGGACCGCTGGTGTTGCTCCTCTCGACGTCCGCAACACAAGTTTTCGCCGCCACTGACAGCGGAGTTGTGTCGAAGGGGCGTTCGACCAAAAAGACGGGAAAATCCCGTCTCTTTGAGTGTTGAGCCAACAGACACGTCGTCCGTGTCTGAACAAACTCTCCTGTCATAGTTTTTGAGATGTTTTACAAACCTCGTTTAGCGACGCCAGATCAAGTGTATACAAATCGTCGCAAAGCAATCAGATTGTTTCTGGCTCTCCAAAGTAATTATTTTTTTTTCTTAACTCTGACATTAAAATGAGGGATTTGTGGTGCTTTCAGCTTTTGTTGTTTACAGTTAACCATACGCATCTTCAATTATTGTTGGTGGCGTAGATTAATAAAACTCATCCTTTTAACACCCTTGGTCTCGTCCGGATACATTGAACTGCTTACGAATAAAAAAAAAAAAAAGGGCAGGCCGAGAATACAACGCGCATAAAAGAAAAGTTATAGAAACAAATTTGGTACAACTTCGTGTACCGCGCGATAAAGTCCGCATGTTTCTTTGCGTTGTCACCGATTGTTTTTGTCAAAAGCTGAGTCTCAAGTTACCAATAAAAATAAGAAAACATTGTGAACCCTGTTCACATTCACGTCACGCACGAATCAAAGGTATATCGCTGAATCCACAGCGGAACGCAGCAACGCGTTGGCATCACATCTCTCGCACGAAGCGCGGTCGCTTGTTTACATGGGGTCTTTGTCGGTCGGGTCACTGGTTTCGTTTTCTCACTGCTGCCAAGATGGGGGACGTAGTTCTCGGCGCGCTACTAGATGGCGCTCTACATTTCGCATATGGTCAATTAAAAAAGGGAAAAGGCGAGAATAAACGCAGTTCAGTGACATCGACTTAGCACTTCAAAAGTACGAAGTTCTACTCTTTCAAGACTCAAGAGCACATTCACAAGGTTACAAACATGAGACAGTTTGACATAAGTACACACGACCAATATTTGAGTAAATAGGAAACATAGAAAAGTGATGAACAGGACGACGATTGCGTAAATTCAAAACATCAGTTATTCCTTATAATTATAAGTGGCCTCACCTTGGTTTGAAGTGGCCTGCAGCCAGTATACCTTGTTTTGTTTAATCTGAGGAATTATAAATTATACTAGGATATAGCGTTCTTCCGCATAACCCGTTATTTCGGGTATTCATTGTATTCATTGCATATTCAATGTAAACAAGAGTGTTTGGTGATTTTATGCAAACCATAAGAGTGGCGTGATTGAAGTTCCGAGGCATATTGATGTTCCCTATTTAGTCTCAAAGTTGTTCAATTCACTTACGGCAAGAGGCGATTTTTTATATCAAATAGAGATGGCAGGAGGTGTCCAGTACTGGCTTTGAATTTTGTTTACTGTCGTGCACAGCCTGAAATGCCACGTGTGAGCCAGAAACAGCGCCATGTACTTTAGTGCGAAATGTGTGGGATTCTGCTGCGAGCGAGCTGGGAATTTTAGAACCAAGTGCAAGGATGCGGGAGGATACCATATGTAATATAACTTTGTGCGCGTAACACTCTGCTTTGGTAGGCATAGACTGGAGCAGTCCAAATAAAATAAATAATATGAAATTAGTTCCGGTGGTTGTGATTACGGCACCGTTTTTCAAGCGAAAGATACATTTTTTAGCAATTGCAGAAATTATTCTTGCAATCTCATCGTGGCTCTTTGCAATGGTACGAAAATATTTCGTTTCACCCCCCCCCCCCCCTTCTCCCCTCCCCCAAATAAAAGAAACGAAAACAAAACAAAACAAAAAGGTAAAAAAACATGCCTCCTTGGTGGCTCCGAGGCTAAGCGCTGACCTACAGATCACTGTTTATTGTGTGCAAATCCCGCCATGATGCCCGCAGTCTGACTGAGGCCTATTGCAGAGAAGGCGCTGTCAGCAAACTTTTTATTGCACGTCTCTAAACACCCTGATGGTCAAACGTGCTCAGTCATTTGCGGGGGCCTACAAGATACCTTTCATCGATTCGGCACGTAGAACCTCCCAAATTTTATTTTATTTTAATTTTATTTTCTACTACACCAGAAATAAGCCAATGCCAGAGGTCAATGAAGCCAGTGAAGCGTTGTCAAGAGCTCAATGTAACAACATTCGTCACCTTCTACAGCGAAGCCGTGTGTGGAAGGGTTCCGTAGACTGTCCATGTGCGTCAATAAAAACTCGCAGCGCCCTCTCTTTGTCGTCGTTCCAAGCGTTTGGGTGCCTTGTTTCCTTCCGCCCTCCCGCGGTGGCGGTCCCGTCGCGCGTGTGTACATTCCGCCGGGTGCATAGAGATCACATACTAACTCTAGAGGAAAAGGTCCGCCATTTTCCCATGCATTCTTGCTGCCGCAAGCGGCGGAGCATGCAGGCAGACCCTCGGGGTCCCACACACGGTTACCATGGCAACCGAAGTTCCGCTATCCCCGATCGCACCTCCGGAAAGGGAGTCCCATACCATTTGTTCTGCGAAGTTTCGTCGACAGCATTCGATTTCACGAACTTCAACAATCCACGAACTTACCGGGGGAAAGGTATTCGCGTTCCTTTCGAAGCTTTCTTTTTGCATAGCGCGCAGATGTACGGACTCGCGTCAACGCTAAACTAAACCAGATAACCGACTTCGCGGGTGGGGCGTGAGTGGGCGCGGCCGAGGAATACGAAACCGCGCAACCACCAGATTTCCGAGATTTCGACAGAAGAGAAGTTAATGCAACGTAATGAGTATATTGGTTTTTATAAGCATTAGAATAGCTCAGAATTTAGTTTACAACGTTAAATTATCACTGTTTATATTGCTGAGAGTTTTCAGTCTTGTGTGGAAGGGTTCCGTAGATTTTCCATGTGCGTCAATAAAAACTCGCAGCGCCCTCTCTTTGTCGTCGTTCCAAGCGTTTGCGTGCCTTGTTTCTTCCGCCCTCCCGCGGTGGAGGTCCCGTCGCGCGTGTGTACATTCCGCCGGGTGGCTGTCCCGTCGCGGGTGTCAAGTTTCCTCCGGCTCCTCAGGGTGGCGATAGTCGTCCACGCGAATGTACATAGGAAACCAAAAAGACAAGTTGCCGTTCTTCATTTTCATTTCACTTTTCTTGTCTCGTCGTAATGGGGAGGCAGCGTATAGTCCGGACTCCCGAAGAGCTACGCGCACACGAAGAGCAACGGCGGGAACGGCAACGAGAATATCAGCGGCTGGGGCGGGCGGCAAACACCACCGATAAAGATCGTGCATAAATGTGTTCGTACCTTTGTTCAAAATTTAATGTCACGTCTGTATTCTATGCTAAACAGCTTCACTCGTCATCCACCTTCACAGAGTGGAATGGCTCATGATTTATTTGTGTGCTTGTGCGATCATCGCCTAAGCCGATGATGTGCCATGAATTCGCTGTGCCCTAGCGTTTTCAGCATGTGTGTTTGCGTTTTTATCTTTTCTAGCCTTTTACTGCGCTCTGACTTATGACGAAACAGAATACAGTTGTGTTATCCGAGAAACAGACATCGAAAGACAAAAAAAAAAAACGTGTTTTTATCAACACAAAATAAACGTTTGTCTGGTGCATAGACTCACATATTTTAAAGAACAGAAAATGCAATCAAGTCATAATAACTTACTTTTTTGTGTTTATGATCGTCGAATACCTCAATACCCATAGCGACGTTTCCTTTCCCCTGAATATAGAACCAAATTCCAAAATGCCCTAAAGGGCATTTTTATTTCTCAGTCGTATTTTTATTCCTGTCATTTGTTTTTTCTTTCCGAAATTATCACAGAAACATTTTCAACATCTGTACTTCCCATCACAAATTGTTTGCAGTGTTGTCACCGCTAGGGGCGAAATACCGTTGTTCTGCTTAGTGCATTTAGTTTTCTTGATCTATTCTCGTGGACAAGCTTTTGTAGTATTTTTGGCAAGAGGCGTTGAGCGCATGCACATGATTTTATCAGCATACAAGCAAGCTCTCTCGTACCTCTGACAGCTAGCTTAGCCACAGAAAGTTGTCCATGAGCATAGTACAGCATATATCATTAAGCCATGCACTCGCGCCCGTACTTCGAAGCAGGCTGGACAAATTTAATATATAAAAAATAAACCGAATAATGTTTATTTCTTATTTTGAGTTATGCGATTTAACTTAGGTTTGTATTATTTTAATTATTCTATCTATAGAAACTGATTCTGGTCTCTCTGTGTGTGCCTATTCTCTCTCTCTCTCCCTTTCTCGCCCATCTTTAAAACCCAAATATATCTAATTTTTTTTAATTTTTTTCGCGTTTGGATTTTGTTTTCGCGTTGCTAACTTACGAATTGCGTGGAAGGTTGATATAAGGATCGCGTGTTTTTTTATTTTATATTATCTTATTTGCACACAAGAGCATCGCCTTTTTTTCGTGTTCTGCCCGATATACATTTTTTTGCTTTGCGATTATTTTAATAAATACAAAATTGATGCACATGAAAAGTACCAAACAAGGAACAAACAATAAATAAAAAGCATTTTGGATTACTTTTGCGCGAAAGTTTTTATTTAATTTGTCATAGTAAACTAGCTGAAGGGGTTCGAATAATAATACAAATCATCTCCATTTTTCTTCTGCACCCTGTTTGACAGGGTCCTGCAAAGAAATCCTGAGAGATAAAATATAACCCTAAGTTCACCAAAACAAAAATATTGCGACGCCGGGTATAGCCGACGTAGACATAACGCGCATTGGGTCTTTGACATTTCTTAAACATAAATCGGTTTCATTCAATGCGATGGAGCGAGAGCAATTAGAGAATCAAAAAGTCGTACGACGTGCGTTGCTCGAAGAACATGGGGCGAACAATCCAGTGAAAAATAGAAAAAGCCAAACGGTAACAAAAAATAAAAAAGACGTATTCATAGTCTTCTGTATATTTAGGATGGTTACTAACCAGTAGTCAAACTGGACCTTCAGCTCGCTAGCTCGAAATACTTGTCAAGGTTCCCGCGACGACTTTGTGGTTCTATCGTGCAGCACAAGCCCTTATCAAGGCTGCTCAGTCGTGCTTGTATCTTTCACTACAGTCCCCGTCGAGAAGCCGAGGAATACCTCTATACAAAATCTTCGCAGCGGTGGCAATATTCTAACGTTTCAAGCCCCCCTTATAGGCATATGGCACGCGCACGTTAGGTGTAAGCGTAGCAAGAGAGAAAAGAGCCAGTTCCATGCTCTGAACGGGTCGAACAAGCATATGTGACTGTGCAATCGAAACAAAAAAACAAAAAAGAAAGAAACAGAAAACTAATTTTACGTTTCTGTTTACACAGCGTAATGTCGTCCTTCCTTGCCGGTATGAAGACACTGGCTTGCGCTTTAGATATGGAATATTGCCAATCCAGTATGACTGCTAGCCTGGGGTCTTCAACGTGCATCACGCAGTAGTGATACAAGACCGGACGCCGGTACGATGCTTATCCAGATTCAAACGGGCAGGAGTGGGGAGTGAACACGGGATCACTAGGTTCTGCAGCTATTGTGCACATACGGTATTTTTTACCTATTATTCTTGCCTGGCTATGTTTTCGTTGTTCTTTGGTTAGTTTGTTCAGCGTCTTACGTCAATGCGGGGACCAGAATCATGAGAAGCCGGCACATGGCGGTTTTGCGATGACGCCACCGGCCGGCACCTGTTTTATTCTACGTTTGAAAAAAGTGAGCAAATATCTTAAGATGTGAAAAACATTTTTTTTTACCTTGAACCAGGCTTTTTTTTTGTTTTTGTAGAAATATTCCCCAAATCATATGTTAACACCAATCACTATCACACATGCTTTTCCCGTACAAGACATTGAGAGACTACAGGTGTTTTTCACTAAAGCTAATATTAAGTCTGAAAATTTATCTTTTTTTTTAAATTAAGTTCGCGGTTGCATATAGGTTTTATATTACGTTCATTGAATAAAAAATACATATACAGGATGTTTTTTTAAAGGGCATATAAAACGAATTTTGGGCTGGGATAAATCAATTTAGGTTGGGATTTTACTAATAGCACATCGTTCAGTGGGCCAAAAGAAAAAAAGGTAGAAAGTGAAAAGCCTGACTTTCCGTACGCAAAATTAAAAACACAGCGGACTATTTCGTACCTCCTCCCCTTCGTAAGCTCTCTGCCTTTTCACTGTGATATATCCGCGGTCTCCAAAGCCGGGTCCAAACGCACGTCACACGACACCGGACCTCACTTATTTCCTTCACCCATAAGCTGACATTGCGTTGGATGCTACGCGCTTGCCGGACCAATCAGCCGCCTCCCTTTCATCACTTGACCTCATTCTCTGCGCGTGGGTATGCGCGAGAGAGCGTCATCACCTGGCAAAAGTGTGGCTGGCCCAACGAGCACGTAGCTTCTACAGCACTGTCAGCTTCGGGGTGAACGGGGCGGGGAAAGCTACTTTTGTTCGAGTTTTGAGCGACCTGCAAATCTTCTAGGGGGAGAATGGCCTGTGTCCGGGTACACAAACGAGAGTCAGAGAAAGAGGGGACTCCCCCATGTCCGTCTTCTTGAACTGTTTGGTACAATGCGCGATTTATGAGTTGAGGAGGAAAGCTAAACAAAAAAAAGTTCGAAAATGGTTTCATGACCCCTTTAAGATTTACAGACTTGTTTTTAAAAAATCCGCGAAAGTTACACTTATGCGGTGTGTGCAGGTTAGAGTGCCTTCATGTGCGCTTCGTATAGAGTGATGCCAACTGCCTGTTTCCCTTTCCCATGGACACCCTCTTCCACCGCCATTTTATTCCTCTCATTGTTTCCCCGGTGCGCCGGAAAGTGGCCTTTGTGTCCATCGGTAATCCCATCCGAGGGGAAGATGCTAATCCTCCCTCCGTGGGTTCCACAACGCTGCTCCGAACTTGTGAGATAAGGTGCATGTTTCCGGGAGGGTTATAAGCCCCACGGATTATCGCCGAGAACCAAAATGGCTGCTGGTTTGTCGGCGAGTGGTATTACAAAGGGTGGCATCACCCTAGCAAAGCGCACATGAAGGCTCCCTAGTGCAGGTGAGTTATTCGGCCAGGGGGGCATTATGTAGGGTGGCTAATCTTTGCGATAAATAGGATGATTAATTAAATACAATTAGTTAATGCACTTTTTAATTACTGAAAATAGACAAATGTTTCCAATTATAAACTTGCTGAGCGTCATTGAAAGCCAATAAATCAGTAATTTTCACAAACACTTTGAGCTCATGAGAAGCTTAGTAGTGCACTAATGTCTCCACTCGTAGAGCAGGTACAAGGTTAGCGGTTGTGGAACGCGGATGATTAGATTATTATCGCGTTCCGCAACCACTAGCCTCGTAACTGCTCCACGAGTGGAAACTTTAGTGCACTACTACCCTTCTCACAGGCACAAAGTCTTTCTGAAATTACTGATTTAGTGGTTTTCGATGACGCTGAGCAAGTTTCTAACTGGAAACATTTGTCTATTTGCATTTTATAAAAGTTAATTAACGAATTATAATTAATTATTCGACTGATCATTACGATTCGCCTCCTATACTATGCCCCCCTGGCCGTATAACTCACCTGCACAAACAGCATAGCTGTAACTTTCACGGCTTTTTTTAAACAAATCTGTAAATATTAAAAAGTACCTTGAATTTTTCTCTATTTTGTTATTATCTACTAGGTAGCTTATTTGGTTTCTTAAGAAACCAATTAATTAAGAAACAATTAAGAAACCAATTAAAATTAAGAAACGAATTAAAAAAAACAAATAAGAAACCAATTAAACTACCTAGTAGATAATAATAAAATAGAAAAAATATTTTTAGGTATCTCATTCAGGAAAATCCGAGACCAGGACAGTTTTATATGTTAATGAAAGTACACAAGCAAAATCACCCAGGTAGACCAATTATTTCTGGAATAGGTACAAATACAGAGAACATTTCAGACTTTATTGATGAACAAACTAAAAGTACTGCAGCCGGTGCCCCGTCCTACGTAAAAGATTCCTTTCATGTTCTCAATTTAATTAATGACATCCAAATAGATTTTAGGGCGAATATAACGTTGCCGGTGACAATGGATGTAGTGTCTCTTTACACTAATATACCACATAATGAAGGCATCCAAGCAGTTCTAAATATTGTTAATGAAAACGACCTCACTGTTAGTAAAAGCGTCTTAAATATTTTTATGCACTTAGCTTTAGAACCTTAATAACTTCACATTTATGAAGGAGCACCATTTACAGATACATGGCGCAGCAATGGGATCGCGTTTCTCTCCCTCCCATGCAAATATCTATATGATGTCTTAGAAGAGCGGCTACTTAACTCCTTTCCGCATAAACCACTCTTTTATAAACGTTTTCTCGATGACATATTATAATTTGTAATAATGGGGAAGATAAACTCTTTGAATTTATTCATTTTGCAAACAATTTTAATCCACATATTAAATTTACGTATAAATACTTTGATACAGAAATAGAGTTTTGTAGATATTAAGATAAGACTTACTGAAAATGGTTTGAAAACAACCTTATATCGAAAACCTACAAATAGACGTCAATTTCTACATTATAAAAGGTGCCATCCAATACAAAACGAAAAAGGTATACCATACAGCCAAATGCTACGATTACGACGTTTATGTTCAGAAGATAAGGATTTTGATATAAAAGCTAGAGCACTAGGAGAGGATTTCATTAACCGTGGATACCCCTTACCGTTAATAAATAGTTCAATATCACAAAGTCGAGCGATCTCTCGGAACGCGTGTTTAGTAGAGCGGCCGAAAAGAGATAACCACGAATTACGAATCTTACGTTACCAGTCAAAACTTCCAAACATAAATAATATTCTTAGACGACACATGAATATTTTACACATGGACTCTGTTTAAAGGCTGTTATTCCTCGACCGCCTGGTATAGCGTTTAGGAGACCACGTAATTTATTAGATTTTTTTACACAGTCCAGAAACTCCATCGGACGTAGCTTGGTCCCTCTTGGTTGCATAAAATGCAATAATAACCAATGTAGTTTATGTGATGATATAATTATGGTTAACTCTATTCGTAGCACAGCAAATAACTTCAATTGGAAAATAAATGGTACCTTTGACTGTAATTCGGAAAGTGTTATTTATTTGATTCAATGTAAAAAATGCCTAATTCAATACATAGGAGAAACTAAAACAAGCATAAGAAAACGCATGAGTTTACATAAACGTCACATACGTAAACACGTTGCCGGACCAGTTTCTCGTCACTTAAACTCCGCAGGTTATAACAGACTTTCTGACTTTAATTTTATACTACTTCAGGGTGGCTTTCGAACCACCAGAGATCGTAAAAATAAAGAATCCGAATTTATTTATAAATTTAATACTTTAGAACCGAAGGGCCTTAACAGTTCAAAAGGATCATTGCCGTATTTTTTTATAGACATTTAATTGAGATCTTCTAATCGGTGCCGCACTTTTTTTTTTCTCGCTTGATCGTTTAATGTGACACGAGCAAACGCCTATACTCTGTTTCACCTTGTGTTGTACCGCAGGAAAGGCTACAAGCGCGAGCTCCTTGCTCTAGGGCACATCTTGGCGGCACAAGCTCTCGTGCACCAAGGGCAGCTGCCAACGCTATGAGCTCGCGCTTCTAGCCTTCGCTGCGGTACAACATAAGGTGAAACGGAGTATAACCTTGAGCCTCTCATCGGCTTCACATGACACCAGTTATAGTTGGCTTATGTCAAACCTCATGTCCCAAAAACTATCTTTGAGATAATAATGGCGTTAATAATATTATATTTAATTATTTCAATACTATTTACTGCTTTTTTATTGGGATGTATTAAACTTTTAAGCGAGAATTCAGTTTAGTAGATACCCGCTAAACGGTAAGCATTTTCCCAATTACTTCTTCTTTTTGCGGCCGTTTTTTCGGTGATTGAAAGAAAAAGAAAAAGAAGTGTTCTTTCTCGGACTGAAGAAGAGCCTGCCAGGCTAGAAACGTTTCCGTACACAACTTTTTGGCGACCCTCTCCTCGATTCGGAAGACCATCTCCTTAAGGGCAAATATCTTTTGGAATATATATATATATATATATATATATATATATATATATATATATATATATATATATATATATATATATATATATATATATATATATATATATATATATATATATATATATGTGTGTGTGTGTGTGTGTGTGTGTGTGTGTATGTGTGTGTGTGTGTGTGTGTGTGTGTGTGTGTGTGTGTGTGTGTGTGTGTGTGTGTGTGTGTGTGTGTGTGTGTGTATGTGTGTGTAACCTTTGCCAAACGGTCCTCTATTTTAATTTAACACATATATAGATGCCCGGAAAAATTTATTTCCGCAAAATTTTAATTTTTTATGTAACTCAAACTTAAGTGTATAAACACGTACCCTCTCGCTGAAGGTTGTTGTTGAGTATCATTATGCACAGGAAGAGGGGATGCCTGCACGTAATGTTAGCCTCCTTGGAACAAGACTCGTACAGGCGGAGAAGAGGGTGAGAAAAGAAGAGAAGAGGGGTTGGGAGAGATTTGGTCACCAATCTCTGGATGAGTAGGGTCGAATCGCGAGGCTATTTTCTTGAGGGAATGGGGCCACTGATGAATTGTCTCCTGGTATAGAGATCACAAAGTAGTCGATGACGGTGGCAACAAGAAGGCGTGGCAGGTCTAGGTGGCGGGCCGGAGAGCTAGAGGCCCGTTGCGAGTCCTCTGGCTTCGAGGTACTTAAAAAGAGATTTATAAACAAGTTAGTTTCTTCTTCGACCTCCGGTGAAAGAAAGGATTTTGTTATATTGATTCACAGTTGTGCTGGCACTTAGGATGATGATAAAATAGGACAGTCGAGCTTGGTCGTAGTGCGAATAATCTAGAAGGACGTGGTCGAGTTCCTCTGGGATATTGCATCTGGCACAGTTGGGTGTAGTAGACCTAGATATATTGTGAAGTGTCGTTAAGTATAGGCACAGTTTACACGAAGGCGATGGAGTAACGTGGAATCTGATCTGGTTAGTTTTGACTCGGGAAGCGATGGAGGAGGACTGCTGCTTGCAACCCCTGTATGGGGGAGGCGCATTCTGGTAATTCATTTGCACAATCTGCGCGCTTTGCAATAACGTGGGATGAAAAGACTGGGTTCTTCTTCCTCGCGGGCCTTCGAAGCAAAGGCTTCGGTGAATTCGTTGCCGGGGGTACCCATGCATTGAAAATTCAACTGCCACCCTCGCATGCAGAGCTTTCAGGCCTTGTTGGCCACGCATTAGGCCAAAAAAAAAAAAAAAGAGAGCCTGGTCTAAATCTTCTACATTAGACAACGCACTTCGAGAGTCTGAAAGAATAACTGTCTTTAAAGGAGTGAGATTGTGAAGCGCATCTAACGCCGCTGCTATCGCAGCCAGTTCCGCTGTTGTTGATGTGGTTGTGAGGCTTTAATGCTTTAATGCTTTAATTACGGCATCCGGAATGGCGAATGCCGCTGCAGATGTTGCAGTGGCGCGATTCGTTGACCCGTCAGTAAACACTTGAAGCCAACCATTGCACGTGCTTGGCGGTTGGTCAATTACAATGTACCTTCCGATAGTGGCTGAGGTACTTTTCTTTGGGAAATAAGAAAACGTTTCTTTCACAATGTACGACGATTGTGTGATGACAGGTGCAGGAAGGAAAGTAATGGGTATTAAGAGGTTCAGCTTGCAAATTCTTGTACATATCGACCTATCTGCGAATCTGAACGTTCTTCAATGTTGGACGGCAGTGATGTCGCAGATCGTGCTCCAAGCATAAAAGTGATATGATTCATTGCTCTTACTCTTATGTGCATAGATCCTGTTTGATCCTTGGCCTTTACAAGTGTCACCGTATTGCCCGCGAAGCGTGGTAATCCAAGGCACTGACGGAGGTCAACTCGGTGAAAACGTTTGAGTGTGGTCATTTGATGCGCCCAGGTTGCGATTATAGGTGTATAACATTCTTGAGAGGATATTGCCACGAAAGAGCATCAGAAGTCCTTGAGGAGACAGTCCAAATTTCTTGCTATGGAAGTGACAAAGCACAGTTAATTTTGTACACTGCTTTATAAGTAGTTTTATCTTGGGTTTCCCGGTAACGTGGTCCTCTATTTCCATCCCCAAGTATCGGTACGTTGAGACTCGCTGGATCGGTATTCCTTTGATGGCTGGCGTGTTTGCAACTTTGCAGTTTGGGTGTTGACCAAGGCGGCAGCAAAGGAAGGATTTGCTGGTAGATAAAGGAAGTCCTAGTGATTCTAGAGTAGAAGTCGAGCTGTCAAGACCTTTCTGAAGCCTTTTGCCGATGGTCCTAGACAGTCTGGACGGACCGACACACCAAATTGCCACATCGTCGACGTATATCGTCATGTGAACGGTTGTACTGGAGGTTTCTGAGGAAAGTGTGCAGTGCAGAAGTTCTGCCATGATCAGGTTAGATAGAAACAGGGCTCAGTACTCTTCCTTGGGGAACGCTTTGTGTCACGGACCGACAAGTGCTAAGACATTCGGCAACTCTTGCTCTGAGACTGCGGCCAGTGAGGAACGCGGCAATATAGTCATGTTCTTCCAGCTTTTCCGTACCGTGTAAGTTGATGCAGAATAGTATGGAGTGGCAGGGCATCGAAAGCTTTGCATTTTCCAAAAACAGGCAGTAGACAGTTTCGTGATTTGAACGTGCCTTTTCAAGGGTCGACACGAGATCAGCAATGGCGTCGAAAATGCACCTGCTTCGTCGGAATCTACAGAGTTGATTTGGCAGTGCTCCTTTGGATGCAAGCAGCCAGGTAAGTCTTGAAAGTACGTCTTTCCATTAATTTCCCGACCCAACTAGTCAGAGAAATCGGCCGGTAAGATTTAATCCGAACATCGGGTTTTCCTTGCTTTCTGATGGAAACCACCACAGAGATGAGCCATGTTGCAGGGATTTTTACGCTCTCCATATGTGGTTAATAAATTCCAGTAAGGCCTTTTTATGCGGGAAAGAAAGATTTCTCAGTGGTTAAAACGTTACGCCGTCCTGTTCCGGAGCAGTTCGACGGCGGGAGAGTCGGAGGGCAACATCAAGTTTAGTGATGGTAAAGTCAGCGTCCATTTCTCACTAAGACTTTGTTTTCAATGGAACTAGAGGCTTGTCCCTGTATCCCTGTGGTGGCGGGATTGGGACAGCGAACGCATCAGCAAGAAGCTCCGCGGTTTCTTGAGTAGTAGCGGCCTAGAGCTAGTACTAATCCCGCAACAAGATGCTCGGGTTGCTTTTCATCTTTTCAAGACTCTGACGATCCTTCATGCTCTAGAAATACCTAATGGGGAACCGAACGACTCGCATGGTTTGTTCACAGTAGGCGTTGGAGGCACTTAGTGTGTAGGCGAAATTTGTCATTGATCTTGCGATGTTCAGTCCAATCATCAGGATCATCTTTTTCTTGAATTTCGCGCTGCGCGGGGCGTCGAGCAGCCCTTAGGTTCAGGTACACGAGGTCGGAAACAGACCGTGTGTATGGAACTCGAATAGTCTCTGTTGACAGCTGAATGGCTCTTGCAATCATGGCTGTGGTGTCTTCTATTGTGCTGCCAGCTAGATCAATGTTCATATAAGAATGGAATGCATCCCAGTTGGTAACTCAAACTTCTCTGTAAGTTTTCTTTGCTTTTTTGCAGACTTGATGGCGATCAGGAGACAAGCGTGCGTACAGCGGTCGGTGCACCCTCTCCCCTAGCATTGACTGCATTGCCACAAAAAGCCAACCGCAAGTTCTTTTTTTATATAGAATGCATGAGGAGAGGGTTGGGGAAGGGGGGGTTGGGGGGGGGGGTCCCGGTGTCCTGCGCCTTGACCTCGCCATTGCCCCATTTCCTCCTCTCTGGTCAGTTCTGTCACGTGACCAGAGAGAGGGGAGGGCACGCTACACGCTGATAAGCATAGCCATATTCGGCAGCGCGCGCGTTGGAATTGGTAGTCGCTTTTTTCTTTGTCTGCTTGTAGTCCGTTGCAACTTGATTTGTCCTGCCTGCTTCGATCTGCCGCCTTTCCCTGCGGTCTTATTAGGATGTCTGTCGACAACGTATGGGATGTGCACTAAATGTTCGAAAAGTCCTACGCGTATATCGGCAACAAGCGATTCTTGAAAGAAGTCAGAAATTCTTGCGGTCTGGTTGGGTTCGGCAAATGACAGGATTGTGCGCCGCATCGTGTTGAAACTTCAAGGAGCCTTGCTTCTTGTTTTAGTGCTTGTGTGGTTGTCCTGCTTTGACCGTGTCGACATTTATCTTGGATTACATCTTTCAAGTCCGCTGTTATTGTGGTAAGTGCATTTATACATACTTGTTGGCAACGATTGACCGTTCTTCAGAATTATGCAGCGTCTGTTCTCGCGGCAGCCGGGTGAATAATTTTTCCGAAAGTCTGCCATTATAGTCTAGAATTACCTCGGTTCTTGTTTGCTCTGCAATCTTCTCAGTTGTATAAAAGCTTAGAGTGCCTCTTCAAATTTCACAGATCGCTTGCACGTTTGTACTTGTCTACGAAATAGGTTGTAATAAACTTCTAGGAGAATCGAAAACAATTTTTTGTGTCTGTTTTACTGCCCATTTGCAAGCACCTGCGAGAGCACATTTTTTCTACGTGTTTCCTCCCTGTTATAAATAGGCTGATGAGTTTCGGGATATCTTAAATAAGTTCAAGATAACCAACCTTACGTACGATACCCATTTAGGGCTAGCAAATAATTTGCCTATCCGAATAGGCGCGTTCAAAGTGTGGTCACGTGGCTAATCGAACGGGCAATCGTATCGAACGAGCACCCGTATCAAACGGGCACCCGTACCCCATAATCACGTTTGATCCAAACAGAAAACGGGTCGACCAGTTTGCCACCCGTTTGAATTTCAAATGTTTTTTTTCAGTAGGGTGTCGCCTATTTAACCCGTTTCTCATTTTACCCCCCCCCCCCCCCCCCCCCCTTACCCTACACCTTTTTTGGAACCTTCAAAATTTGAGGGCGCGCTATGCAGCAATGCCCCATAGGGTCATAAAAAAGTATAGTACTCAAAATAAACTTACTAAATATGTACGCATAGTTCGACTAACGAGCAGTGCAATCACACTAAAACGTTTTACACATTTAATGGTGTAAAATATATAGTCTCGGTTATACACCTCTCGAAATTCCTAACGATATCTTCAACGTGCGATGTTCAAGATAAAACAACCGTTGCGGCCCTTTGCTTCTTCGCCGAAGTAGTGTACTCCATGGGGATGCTAACTGATACGCAAAAAGTTTTCAGCTAGTGTTTTTCTATGCTCGCTGTTGATTTGCATGGTGTCAATTTATAACAAAGAGCTTTATTTTCAAGTAATACTATACTGTAAAAAACGTTCAATAACAGGTTTCTAATCACATTTATTATAGCTCTTTTTAAACATATCCATGTGGGTTTCGGGAAAAGCTAAGCCGGTGATCGTTATTAGGAAACCGCAATCCCAGAAAAGCGAAATGAATCTGAGTTTATAAATACAACTGTGAACGTAACCATAAACGATTCGGTCTTGTGTTCGGCTAACTTATTCGACCAACCAGCAGGCGTCTCTTATGGGTAAATTTATGACAGAATTAATAATTTTGGTGTTTGTGATACTATTCAAAAATAACAATAGTATTAAAACATCTTAAAATTGTGCACATGAAGAATTTCACACACAAAATGTCGTCAGGAGAAAAGAAAATACATTGAAAGATCGGTTTTAGAATGCGCTGTTTTATTCAGAGAATTTTGAGCGTATCGGAAATATTCTATCCGCCGTCGCATGTCTCTGGAGGCAATCACCGAGGCTTTACTCTGAAAGCAAAACATTGATTTAAGTTTAAAAATATATTCCAGCTTCAAACTCGATCAATCACCAGCTCCTAGATGACAATGTTTCAAACTCGATCAATCACCAGGTCTCAGATAACAAGGGCATAATTATGACTTTTGGCTTTTTACCTGTTTATTAATTATATAGTCACTACTGCAAGTTATACCTTATTTATAATTTATGCCGATGATACTACTCTTTTTTCAGATAATAATATTGATAGGCTGGTTTTTGCTGCTAACATATTCTCAAAAACTTTGACACGTGAACTGCCTTTAATTTTTTTCAACTAATGAAAGTAAAAGAAAAGCAACCGTTTATAATCCAAAAGAGAGAGCGTGCAATGCCAACGCAGCATAAATATTGAACTCCTCTAAGGTTGAATTTGTAACTTCTGTTAAGACTTTAGGCGTGATTTGTTTATGAACATATGGAACTCTTACATTTAACAGCTTACTTTTAAACTCGAGAACATCACAGGTGTAGTATACAAGCGTCGCAATATTCTGCAAACTAGTGCAAACCTTGTAATTTGTAAGGAATTATTCAATTCCCGTTAATCCTACTATCGCCTGGTTTGGGAAACTACAACACGCGCCAATCAGAATAAATTGTTGTAGTTCTGCGCGCCGCACGCGCTTCCCTTCCCCGTATAGACCTTTCCATTGTTTGCAAAATCACAGTCCAGCGTGCGATCTTCATAGTCCAGCACAAGCGTGTTCGTCGCTTCGGAAAGCGACCCAAGCACGCGCCATACGCGCGAACACTCAAAATGGCACCAGCCACACGCTCTTTTTTGGAAAGGTCTATAAAAGATTCGAAGTAGATTACCAAAAGGCAAGGCGTTGGCGAACGCGCGTGCAAGATAAAAGTTGTTTCAGGCTTTTGCTTTTGAAGAGTTACTACTACTGCGGACGCCAGCACGTGCAGCGCGTGTAACAACACTCGCGGCACGCTCCTTATGGCTTCGGTACTTGAGCAAAAGGTATAGTTTCGCAGGTAATGCGTCATATTCCGAGAAAAACAAATGTTTAAAACGTATGGCAATAAAAAATAAAAGACTATTTCTGGTATAGGCTTGCGAAAATGTATGGGGCTTCGCTTAATATTTACAATTACCATTACCCCAGATTGATAAATTAAGCGTAAAATGTATTATATGGGGAGTACGCAGCGCCGGATATTCGAGAGTCGCGTCCTGGGAACTAATCACGGGCCTCGGATAAATAAGCACATACCAGCAACCGTGCCAAATTAAAAAAAAATAAAATGTTGTATTGATGCGATAAATATAAAAGCGTTACGCAAAATATTATCCTCTTGTTGATAAATGTCTGGACCTCGGGCAAATAATTGTGATAGTTGTTGCCTGTCACGTCTCAGTTAAAGATTGAAAACAAATTTTGCGTACGCGTGTTGGTTCGTTAGAAAAAAAAAGTCAAACAATTAAGGTTCTGGGCGCCTCCAAACCACTCTGAACTATTACACCGTCTTCCGAGTCACGTGAGCAGTGACGTGCAATGAGAATAGGGAGGATCCGGTTGGGCTCTCTTTCAGAGCCTCTAGCGCGCGCTGCCTCTGTTGGCAATTCACATGGCGAACTTTAAAGTTGGTCTGAGCGATATGGAGATGGGGGAGAGAGAGGACCGGGGGGGGGGGGGGGGAGCAAAGAGCTTGCCTTTTCCCAAAGACGTTCGACTAACAAAGTAGCACAACCGGGTGAGGCTCAAGGGAGGCATAGCTTTTTTTTTTTTCCTCGGAAAAGTGGCGCCACTAGAACTGAATATAGTACAAGTTCGTCGATGATATGATGTTCTTCACACAGTTCCTCATGTTGCAATGACAACAATTATCATACATAGCATCAGATTGGCCACATAATGGGACATCTCGCCAACGTAATACATTATACCCATTGTACCTCACGCTTTAGTTCCCATGGCCTCCACCCCACGGCTGGAAGTCGCAAAATATTCCCGTTCTTTTCTTTCCTGTTACACGACGGAATCGCGATATTTCAAAAGAAGTTAGGCGGTTTCTCTATTCATTTTTGGTAAGATAAAAAGTGTAACCATTTAAAACTGCAAATTCTTTTGGAGTTAAAATTGCTACTTCGCCCCCTTAATGCGCGTACCGCTATTAGAGTGACGGAAAAAGAAGAATTACTCGGAGATGGCAAACAATGAATTAACAAAAATAACGGTACCGAATAGAATAGTATTTGCGGAAGTTGTTGGGCCTTGTGTGTTTTAACACTGCTTTAGTATATTTGACGATCTAAAAACGTTCGTGTTATAATATAACTAGGATTCCGTGTTTTCGGAGTTTCGTTCGAGTAAAATTCGGGAGGTGTTTTTGAGAGTTTCTTTTTCACTGAAAATTCAAGTTTATCGGAGTTCATTTCTGCAAGGATTAAAATTTCTTTCAAAATTCGAAATTTATTTTATACTATAAACTTGGGAGTGTGTTGGTTTTCGACAAATAGGACAAAAAGAATAAAACACTTAAGGACAAAGGGACGACGGACACTTCTTCTTTCAAAATGAAAGAAGTGCCCGTCGTCCCCTTGTCTTAAGTGTTTTATTCTTTCTGCCGTGTTTGCCATTTTACTTCGTTTTCAGTTTCTCGAAACACACATACAAAAAAAATACTCCAGCCACAAATCTACGCTAAATTCATCAGGATATACTTGTCACAAGATGATACTTCTGCAGCTGTATTTGGCACTACTAGCCCTTGCCATCGGGAAGTCTAACTATCACACGACAAATGTTAAAAACAAAAACTAAACTCCTGGACGCCGTTGTGAGCTTCTATCGCCCTCCATCGAAAGCTATGTGTTCCTAGGTTTTGCTGCTATTGAAACACTCCCTCCTTTAGAAAGCACTGATAGGTAGGTCGAAAATGTATGACTAGATAAGGTCATTTGTCGTCACTCAGAGGCCCTGAATGAATCTTGAATGAATGAGAGAAGAGGCAAACCCGCTTTTTTCAGTATTACAGGATATGAAAGGAATCTGAGATGGCCTCTTTCCAGGATCACTGACCCTGTGCTATTATTAAATTCAGTTGTAAACCCCCCCCCCCCTTTTTTTTTGGCCTTCGTGACTTCAGAATTAGGGCTTTTTCAGGAAAAATCTGAATTGACACAACTTTTACCGGCAAGTGTTTTTTCCGATTTTCTCGGATTTATTCGAAAAATACGGAACTCTTAAATATACACATACTTCAAATGTCTGGAATGCTTTTTTGCAAGTATGTTTTATACTTTTATGTGCAGTTTCAAACTTAACGACAACAGTGAAAAAAGAATTCCTCAAACAAACCGCCAAAATTCGATTGCTTACTGAACTCGCCATGTGATACCGCGAAGTGTTTTGGGGTACCCGGAGGCCGGAGTTATTTTATTACAGCTCAGAAGATTTGAGCCCAATTTCAGTGAAAACCGAACAATTAGGTTTCTAAACACCACCGCACTCTGATTCAAACTGGAAGGGGGAGCTAGTATTTTGTTTTGATATATAATTCAGTGATGTTTCTTGAAAATTCCCAGCACGGCATGGCAACCATAGTGTACATAATAGACTGCCCACAGAGTCGCAGTTCAAAACTCTCGAATCATATTTAAAATACACGCAATTTGTAGAAACGTAACAATATAACTTTTTTTTTTTTTGGCCTGATGCACGGTCATACACAGTCCACATGTCGACTATAGCCACTGCCAAGGTAAGAACAGCAAGGCATGTCTTACGAAGGCCCGGTCTCCAGCAAGTGCTCATTGCCATTCTCCGTTCTTCCGCTCACACTCTCACGCTCCAGGCGCACGAGGCGCCGAAGTGTGATTGAAGGTAGGAAGGTCGGGCCGGAGACTGATCCCTGCCCTTCTCATTCTGTCCGTGACTATAGTATCAAATGGGCGGGTTTTCTTAAGCGCTAGGCGTTGGCTCGTGTTCTTTACTTACGTCTTGTGCCCGGCGGGCTCTGGTCTTCTGTGGGAAAGCAAACAAACATATACCAGTAAAAATTAGTATAAACAGCGTTTGTTTACATTTTGTTTGTTAATAGCATTCTACGAAAGGTAGAATATGATAATCTGAGTCATATGATAAATATTCGCGAGTTGGTCAAATTAAGTTTGGAATTAACCTTGTGATGATCATCTTAATTTTGGCTCATCGCGGAAATGATCTCATTATAGGAAGTATTCACTGGCGGCCATAGCTGTGTGCACGACTGCTGAGCGCGTGCTGATGGCGAGCTTCCCAGTTCT
>JABSTQ010001187.1:0-24388 GCA_013358835.2 Ixodes persulcatus | reverse complement strand
GGCGCAGTCCCATACCATTTAATTCAGCGAAGTTTCGTCCACAACATTCGTTTTTTTTTTTTTCAGTGTTAATCATAATAAAGCATGTTGTATATATCGTCAAACGCTTAAAAAATGTTCGAGAAAAAAAATTAGCCCACACTAAAGGATTGAATCTGGGTCCCGCTGCGTATGAGACAGAAACCTTACCAGTGAGCTACTCTACAGCTTCAAATAGCCGTTTTCACAATTTGTTTTATACGAGACCCAATAGAGAACAACTGCCGGCATTCTTTTCCCGGGCTGCCGGCAGAATATCCACTTCCGCGAAAAAATTTCCCCGCAGCGTGCGATTCGCGTAGCGAGTGTCGGTGAAATGTTAGTGTCGATGAAACGTTCCCATGAAACGTGTGTCCACAAAAAGTTGTTTATGAAACGTGTTTCCACGAACAACCGGGAGAAGAAGAAATTCAATATCCTACCGGGAGTTGCATTATTTCAGGCAGCTAATGGGAGGCGACTCTCCGTACAATTTCGAAACATTATTGTCCCGGCTGCCGGGAGAATAGACACTGCCTAATTCTATAGATAATCTGGAAGAGTACCCTTAGAACAGCGGTCACTCGTTGCCAACAAGAAGGTTGCCGTGCACTTACCAAAGAATTAGCGGACTTGAAAGATGCATTCCGAGATATTTGTCGATATGGGCACTGGAGAACAACCACGTACACACACAAACGAGATGGTAGGGCTCCGTGAAGATTCAACACGATGCGGTACAAGCTGTTATTTTCCGAACCAAACCACATCACGAGAATTTCTGTGACTTCTTCGAAGAAATCGCCTGTTGCCGATATACGCGTAGGACTTTTCAAACACTGAGCCACACAGACCGCACAGGGCCAGGGAAAGGAATGCTGGTAGGGGGGAGCAGATGTGTTGCTGGAGAGGTGAAGAGGAAACATTCCCTCCCTCCAGCATGTCGCCTGCATCCTGCTTCTTCAAGGTTCATAGGCGGGTGCGCCTACAAAAGGCTTATCTTCGAGGGTCATCCCTACAATGAACACAGCTAGAGGATTTGTGAGCGGATATTTTTGTGAGTTCGTCCCAAAGTTGATAGTGCAGTGGATGCTATATGAGTGGTCTACCAAGCAGTGTCCTTCAGGCAGGTGCAGTACTCTGCTTTGTGACCCGCTTGGAGACTAGAGTCATGTGACCGTAACCGGAGACACGCTTGGCCTAAAATACGCATAGCGTCTATTCTGCTGCCACTACCGAGTGAACAGGACTGCAGCACAAAGGCTACTCGGCGACAACTTTTCTTGGGAATGCAGGGGAAGGTACAGGCCCGCGCTCCCTCCAATTTTGAGCGCTGAATAAAGCTGTGCGCGGGCTCTCCTCCTTTCCACTAGATGGCCAAGAAATGTTTTCGCTGAGATAGTTTTTGGAGTCCCAAAGAAACTGCCATTTCAAAACGTTGACCAAAAACGGGAGGTTTGAAGATTCTATGTTTTACGCTGTAAAACCCACACCCTAAACTAAAATGCAAAAATAACCGCGTCTTCTTTCTGCGCACGATGTCCTCAAATAAAATGAAATTACAAAGAACAAATATTACTAAAAAATAAGCTGTGCCGTATATTTCGCAGCACGCTAATAACAGATTTTTTGTTTCGCGAGGGTTGTGTACATGTAACAAAAACTGTACCATTTCTTAAACCATGTAATCATAAATGCAACACAGATGCAAAGATACCCAAAGCTGAATTAAAAAATAAAAAAACGAGAATCTAACAAAACGATGACAACACATGGAGGGTTCTGGGCTCGAAAGTGCTAACGACTTTTCATATTGCAGAATAATAAAAAAAAAAGAAAAATATCAGCAATAGCGTCTGCTTATTTGAGGAATTCGCAGAACAGTGAGGTAATAGGGCATCCCTAAGGTGGCGCAAAATTCACGGTTAAGTAATTAAACCTTTGTTTCGGGTGTTAAAAAGTGTTTTTTAATGTATATTTCGTCGTTCTCGGCGTGGGCGTCGACGGACATAGCGCCGCTGCTTGCGCCCCTGTCGAGGTCAGCACTACCTTTTACACGTTGTAACGACACTATATCGCGCTATAGACTAGTATATTTTACCCGCATGCAGCCTTGAGCGAGCTGCTTCGAATGTCGGTGCAAGACAGAGCAACGGCGTAGAAATCGCGGCATGAGAACCGACTGCGCCTCGATCTGGCTTACCGCGCTCGCTCTGCTGAAATGTGAGGTGGGAATTCCGAGCACCGTTAGCTCACTGGTGTTGCAAGAGGCTGCTTTGTCGTTGAGACCTTGCAAACGCCTGCGGAGCCGTTCCAGTGCTTGGCACATCTCCCGCGCAGCATCGCAACCTTTGTGGCGCCTGATAGGTCAAGAGAGCCCGTAGCATGTGCTGCGGTTCATTCTAAGTTGAAGCAGAGTAGCCGCGAAGTACGTGAACCGTTGCGACGATGCGCGATGTTGAAAAATAAACTGAGAAAAATTATCTCGCAGGTGTTTCCAGTTTCAGATGTGGCGATTTGAGACACGAATGCTGTAAATGTCATGGAGGGATCAATTGTTTGACACTATTATTGCATTCATTAGGCTCGCTCTCTACACTAATGAACTGATCTTTTGATTTTCGAGACTTGCACTTTTCTAGAGAGCTTCGTGACAACGCCAGTCGTTCCTTGGCGCACTGAATCATGCAAAGCCAATAAGCTACACCCAAAACCACTCCGTCGTAGTTCCGTGGAATCCTGGGGCCAGTGAATACAATGAAGCGCCACAAAAGTCTTAAATGTTGGTGGCCGCCCGCCTGTGTCTACCCTGGTCGGCTCGGACCAAAAAGAGACAAAAGGCGCCAAGAAAATCCCTTCCCTGGCAGTTCTGTGTAATTCCGGTGCCCGGGAAATACAGTGAGACGCCATGCTGGCAGTTCACCGAATTCCCTGGGGAGTCCCGGTCCAGTCTACTACGGCCCCATGGCTAGTCTAAGCAAGTGTGCTGCCTGGGGTGTACCATGTTGTAAACTCCCTCATCAAGGATCTATTCAAAATACAACTTTCCAATGGACACCTTTGCCCTCAAATAAGTATTTAATAAAGTTTGCCAATTAGTTTTAATTCATAAATAACTCATTTAATTACAGCGTCTTCCTAGCAGCCTTTTTATCAAGACGCCTTCTTACAACAGTGATTTTTATTGCCTAGAGTACTTCATTCGTTTTTAAAGCTCGGTACCAGAAAACGATTCACCCTGATACCTTGCGCCCACACATTTTCAATGTTGGTAACCCATTGGCTAAGACAGGCCAACGTTGGCCAGACTTATCCAATCAATTACCAACGTTGGTAGGCCACTGGCTAAGACAGGCAAATGGTGGCCAGTTTAAACCAATCGATTGCAAACGTTGGTAACCTATTGGCTCTATTACAGTTTATATTTCTGCGGGCGTTGTCACTACCGCGGTCATTACTGCAGTTGTCGTATTTTGTACGCACTTTGAAGTCATTTTTGGGCAAGCAGACATAAATTATAATGCCCCAGCTTCTTCCGTTATATGTTGCGTGATAACCTTTGTTTGCAGATTGAAATGCGCATCAACTTATGTCACCTCCTACCTCAAACATAGGATGTTCGAGATCTTAATTCAACGTAATTTTTTATTCGTGAAGACACGTAATTGCTTAATCAATCGCTGGATATTTGTTATAAGGTTTTATGTTTTGCAAAAGAATATTAGTGTTTTTAATTTATTTTTAATTTTGTCCGGTTCGGTCTTAATTATAGGCCGTGTTTTGCGGCTCACCAAAGCGGGTTGCTTTTAGATTTTCAAGATCACATACAGCTGACAATACACCCGTGTCGTAGGTACTGGGGAGGCGGGTGGAGCTTCCGGGGTTAAACCCTGCCCCCCCCCCCATGGAAACGTTTCCTGGCTGGGTCGCTAAATGGGCATAAGAGAAGAGGCACTATGCTTTTTGCCTTATAAAAATACACACAAATCGAAGGAAGCTAGCATTTTGTATTTCGTGTGGAATTTACTGTACATAATTATCAGTTTTGGGATGACGCGCGTTAGTTATAGTTTTGCAGAGCGAAGGATCGGGAGGAGGCGATCTCCTCCCCAGCATTTACTTTCAACCTGTCACCGACTACGGCGTTTTTCTTCGTGGACGTTCTATATTGCTACAGAGCGCAATGCATACAGCGTTCTAATTCAGTTGCTAAGTTGCTGTGCTTGGGAAAACAGAAGAATCGTTCCCCCCCGGAGCCATAGCTACAGACTGTTCTCAGCGTGCGCGATCAGGACATTAAAAACTAAGCCAATTAATTATAACGTTGGTAAGCCACTGGCTACGACAAGCCAATGTTGCCCAGACTAAGTCAATCGATTACCAATGTTGGTAACCCATTGGTTAAGACAGGCCAATGTTGGCCAGCCTAAGCCAATCGAGTACCAATGCAGGCAACTCATTGGCTAACATAGACCAATGTTGGCCGGCCTAAGCCAATTGATTACCAATGTTTGTAACCAATTGGCTAAGACAGGCCAATGTTGGCCAGCCTAAGCCATCCGCTTGCAAACGTAGGTAAGCCATTGGCTGAGATGGGCCAATGTTGGCCAGCCAAAGCCAATCAATTGCCAACATATGTAAGCCATTGGCTGAGATAGGACAATGTTGGCCAGTATAAGCCAATCGATTGCCAACGTTGGTAAGCCGTCGGCCAAGACAGGCCAATATTGGCCAGTATATACCAGTGTGCCGCCAATATCGGTAGTACGATGGCCACATTGGCCCATCATTGGACCACTGTTTGCCAATTAAATACCAATGTTGGCCCGGCGTCGTGTGCTGCCTGGGCCATGTGTCGGGGCCATGAGCTTCCATGCTCGGGTTAAGTTTTGGTTTCGAGCAGTTGAGGTCTTTGGCTTTATTAAAAATATACGTCACTCTGTAGCAAAATATTCAATGGGTAGCCTCCTCGCACCATATTTATTCACCTGACAAAAATTTAAAAAAAAACATAGGGGCGTGTCAGTGTCTCTTTAGGAAAAAAGTGGAAAAGTGTATACCCCCTCACCCTCCCCTAAGGGAGTTCCACATTTGAGTTTATCCTGTATGACATTGTCTGCGGCATAGCGTTCACACCATGTAATTTGTTTTGCCGCTGCAGCATGCAAACGTTTTCTGTGTTGTTTTGCAATGGGCGCCAGCAGGAGGCGATGCAGTCGTCTCGTTTTATAGTAAGAATCGGAGGTGCGTACCGGTATACCAGTTGCTGAGCCTGTCTAGTGTGTTGGCTACACTTAGCGACACAAAATATTCCTGCTTGTACCAGGAAGCTAGGGTTATGAGAGAAGGTGACCACTTTATCCTGAAAACAAAAACAGTGTTCAGTGTATTATTTACGCCAGGAGGCACGCTTTAACACCGGAACAATACCTAAACTAAGTTCTATTTTATATTCAATTTCTCCGTTTAAGTGCTAATTCCGGATTCTTTCATGACTCAAGACGTGTCTCAGAGAGTAATTATTGAGCTAAAGCAGTTGCTCGCAGAAATTGTATTTTGTGACATACGTGTGCGATCCTGGCACTTGGAATATTTTGGAGTTCAGTGTCCTTCTAAAGACAGGGTCGTTCATACACCTTAGAGGTAACATGGAATATTGTATTTCTTGAAAAAAATATCTGCTGGTATTTGTGTCCTTTTTTACTTTTCTCGCCCGGATAATTGTCATGTGAAATAATGAACTGCGGGCCCTTTAATTGGTTTTGGGGTATTTAGATGATCAATTGATTTCACACTGTTCCCAGCACAAAAAGAAAACAATATCAATCGAAACTTTACAAAATATCGCCATATGTCATGAGTTTAGAATATGTTCACAAAACGTCTATGCTAAGATACGTTGTTCTCAATATAAAACCCAAAGACGGAATCCGAGTCAGACAGCAGAAGTGTATGTGTCTGTGTGTTTTCAAAGCAACGTGTGACGCAAAGGACTTTATATTATATTCAGTGTTTGACTGTTTGTCTATCTTGATAACGATGTCAAAGTTCTCCATATGTCAAAAAGAACACAAAATGTGACCTTTTCGGAGACTTTTATGGTGAAATGACATTTTTGATATCATGGCACTTATTGGGAGTCTGCATTTCCGTAGTTTCTATGAATATTAATATAATAATTTATTAGAGCTTGAAAATGTAGCTTCTCAAAATCTAATATAATTTGTTGCCGAGTACCTAAATGCAAACGCGCGAACAAGTATAGCAATAAACAATATCTGCAAATTAACATCACTGGCGCCATTTGCAGCATTTTATTCCACAAGTTATCAAATGAAATTTGTCGAAAAGCAATAAAAACATTTTAGCTGATCTGAGAAATTAATGTAAAATTACATTAAGTGCGGGTAAAACATATGATGCTATCAAAGTCGCGACTTAGTCGACAAAACTTCTAAAACCACCGCCAATCCTTCTAGACCGACCCTGGAAAGTTTTGCGCTGCCAAATTTTCCAGAACATTTTGTTTCTTTTATTTTTACGCGCCGTCGTTTGGCCAAGCTGAGCCTTTCCAGTTCGAAGGAACGCCTGCCCGCTTGCACGTCTTCTCACTGCAGCACGTTTCGTTGGCGTTGGAAACCGGTGAAACAAAAGTGAGTTTTAGTATTACGTATGGGAGCGAACGCAAGCACTTTGTGTTTGCGTTTGCGTAGCATGTTTAACACTACTCGTGCGCGCAACCCATAATTGCAGTCTTAGATTGACGCATGACGACCAGGCGCATGCGGAGTACTCAAGTTTAACGCAAAGGCAGAGCGTTTGCTTTTATATGAAATATTGCAACTTTCTACTAAGGATCAATCCCCTACCGGCTGCAGCACTACATTGGGACAATGAAAACTGCCGCTTGCATTCGGAAATGGCATTTTGCGAGCCATAATCCCGAGGAGTTCCGCCGTGGCCGCTGAGCAGGAGAACCGGAGGACCCTCACTAGAGCGCTTCCCGTTTCCGCTGCGGGAGGGCGAGCAACGAGCTGGAGACGCGAATACGGAAATAACCTGAAGGAGAGGAGGATAGAGCGTGCAGTGGTGTCAGAGAGCCGATCCCTGATTGGGAGGTGCACGCAAAGGCTAGCTATCCTTCTTTCTGCCCTCTGTCCCCTTCCAATTAGAGCGTCGTCTCCTGGTCGCGCAGGGTTGGGTGTTGGAACGCAGGACGTCGGCGTGCGGCGTTCGTAAGCCAGACCTTGCGCGACTAGCGGACGACGCTCTTACTCCTTCTGATTGAAGGAAGACAGGCGGTCGAGACAAAGGCAGTTAGCCTTTGCGTCTGCCCACTATCCTTCCAATCAGAGCGCGGCGCTCTGACGTCTTCACACGCTCTCCTCTCATCCTCTCCTACTGTTTCTCTCCGTATAGCCGACGTTATAAGATCGCCTCAGTTGTGGAACTCTCGCGGACGGGAGTACCAACTCCTTCTCCTCAAGTCCGTCACCCGTAATTTGGAGCACTATCTAGAGCAGGGGTCTCAAACTCGCGCCCGCAGGCATCCCACGGCTAACAGCCCCGTTCACATGTCCGAGTAGTGCAAATCGCGTGTACCATAAGAGCCTCATGTTGTCGATTCCTTCATTTCTTCTGGGTGGTTTCATTTGAAATCGAACACGCTTGTCGGGGTGGGTCTTCCGATTTTTTTTTTTAAAGATATATGTAATTGCCCCATTTCCGGAAAGAACAAAACCTCTTTTCAAATTTTTTTTAAAAAATATTTCGCTTCACAAAAATATATTGAGTGGAGCAGGGTGAAAGTCTGTTTTTTACTCCTTGATTTTTCTACCCAGTTCTGTGCGATGGTATGAATACGGAAAGCATACAAAACTCACAGTAATTGTTTGTGATCTTGTATGTTATTTCGACTATTTTTTAGTTCAAAGGAAAATACTTTTGTATTATCGTTTATTGAGGTAAACAATGACAAACATTGTCTCTTTGACAATCCGTTGACATCTTCAGAGCCTTGTAACTCATGAGTTATTATATTTGTCGCTTACCAAATACTATGCGGGTGTAGCCCTATACATGGGCTATCGACGGGCATAAGTTTAGTTTATTTTATTTTCACTGACTTTTTATATAAAATTTGAAATATCGTCGAAAATTAAATTAACCGATATTTTGAACCCACTTTATCGAAAAGGGCCATTTTTTATTTCGTTCAATTTTTTTATTATTGCTGCCGATCATATGAACTTTCAATTGGCTTGGTGCGATTTCCCCATTTTTTTGTTGTATCTTCTCTAGAAGTGATCGAAATCACTCCCACGTGACAATGCGGTGACAAATTCAGAGTCTTGTAACTCATGAGTTATATATTTGTAGTTTACCAAATACTATGCGCGTGTAGCCCTATACATAGAATATCGACGGGCATAAGTTAAGTTTATTTTATTTTCACGGAATTTTTTATATAAAATTTGAAATATCGTCAAAATGAAATCAACCGATATTTTCAACCCACTTTATCGAAAAGGGCCATTTTTTATTTCGTTCAATTTTTTTACTATTGCTGCCGATCATATGAACTTTCAATTGGCTTGATGCGATTTCGCCCTTTTTTTGTTGTATCTTCTCTAGAAGTGATCGAAATCGCTCCCACGCTCTCAGAACGGCCAAACGCAGCTTCGCAGGTCGGCTTCGTTGCAGAGACTATACTGCTTATTTGTGTGTTCAAATGCAGCGGGTAAATTCATTTTGATTAAGAACACTCATGCTTGGCTACATATTGTATTTTCTTAATTTTTTAATGATGGAAACTGACATTCCTTAGACTGATAGTTAGCGGTGCAGCGGATGTTCCATTATCCGATGTCTAAAGCCAGGGCACAAACGGCGGAAAAAACGGAACGAGCTCTTCATGTAGAATTAAAACTTGTGTTTGGGCGAGTTGGTTCATACTGATTTAAAAGGTTAAAAAGCGCGAACAAAACAAGGACAATATAGACACAAAGACGACAGGACGGGCGCTAACTCACAACTGATTTTATTAGAAAAAACACTGTCACTTTCATACACAAGATCATATGCCACACCTACACTGCAACCAATCACCAATCTCACAAGCAGCCATCTAGAAACATTACTTCTTTCTGGAGCAAAAAGAGGGAAGGCATGCTTATGCAGTTGTCATCGTTCCTTTTGATATAAAACGCCTCTATAATCTCTCTCTCGGTTTTATCTTTTGATTTCTTTAAAAACTTTGTTGCAGCCAAAAGAGGCTTACAGTCAGCTAGGGGTGTGCGAATAGTGGTTCGAATCGAATAGCCCTGCGTCATTTATAGCTTTCAAAGCGCTAGGGGAAACCAAGACCCGCAGGTTCTCTTTGTAGTGTAGATGCTGGGAATGACACTGCACTATTCGATTCGAACCACTATTCGCACACCCCTACAGTCAGCACATCGCCTGCAGTGGTCGGCCAGGTGTCCACCCGCGTTGTTGCGCACAGAAAGATTATGCTCACGTGCCCTATCGTTAAAACAGCGGCCGGTTTGTCCAATATAAACTTTTCCACAGCTTAGTGGAATCTCGTATACAACATTGGTCACACATTCAGTGTTCTGTACAGCGTGCTTCTTAGAGCAGAGTGCTTTTTTCTGCCGTGTAAGCATCGGACAGATTTTTGAGAGCCTACAAGGGGCCGAAAAAACAACATTTACATCGTATCTGCTTGCTATCTTTTTAATGTTGTGAGACACTTTATGCCAATAAGGAATCACATGTACACGTCTTTTAACTTTATTTGTCTGGCTGCCCCCTTGTAAGTTTGTTCTTTTTTATTTTTTGAAGTAGGCTCTCACAGCAGCTCGAAACTAGGTTAGGTGGGTACCCTACGTTTTCTAACCTTTTTACTTGCTGAGCAAAACTGGAGCCCATCTGATGTTTGCAACTTTTTGCAAGAGCTGCCTGAAGACAAGTTAACGCTATACCTCTCTTGACCACTCTGGAATGTGCACTTTTGTAAGAAACAAGGCTTTTCTTGGAACGCGGGCTATACTTCCAACAGACATGGTCGTCGGAAAACATGACCATAAGGTCCAAAAAACGAATGCAGTTCAGCACGGGCATCTTCCATGTAAACTTAAGTCCACCTGATGCTTCTTTAAAAACATCAACGATCCCCGCAACAACCTCATCCAAACCCGAATTTGTGTCTAAAATTAAACGATAATCGTCAACATATCTGAAGACTTTAACTACATGCCAATCAGGTAGGCATTCCAAAACTCGCCTGTCGATTGACGCTAAAATATATTACATAAAACAGGGGCAACCGACGAGCCAATACAAACACCAGATTTCTGTACAAAGAAACGCTCATTGTAACTGACGGCAGTGGACTGGAGGTAAAAGACCAACAACTCTAAAAATGTTCGCTACTAATGCCCGCAGAACTTTGAAAGTTGACTTCTCCCGACTCGTCTATTTTATTGCGAACAGCTCGGAGTAACCCGTCGTGAGGCACATAATAATAGAGGTCCTCAACATCTACAGAGAAAGCCGAGTGGGCATTTTTACACCCCTCTCTAAACACGTCAATCACTTCATCCGAGTTTCGTACAAGAAAAGGGTCCTCCAAAGCCAAGGTGGCCAGGTGGCGCTGTAGATAACGGCTAACCATAAACTGCCATGTGTTCTTCTCAGAAACAATGGCTCGGAAGGGACAATCAGGCTTATGCGTTTTTCCTGTGAAGAACACTTCCAAAACGTTACTTTTCGCTTTTTCTGCAGCTTTCCTCAAACTTTCCAAATTTAAAAGTTTTAGCATCTTAAGACCCCGAGCTTTTTGTGACTTCGGATGGAACTTGATTTCCCTGAAATTCTTCTTCAAAAAAACTTCAAAAAATAAAAAGAACAAACTTACAAGGGGGCAGCCAGACAAATAAAGTTAAAAGACGTGTACACGTGATTCCTTATTGGCATAAAGTGTCTCACAACATTAAAAAGATAGCAAGTAGATACGATGTAAATGTTGTTTTTTCGGCCCCTTGTAAGCTCTCAAAAATCTGTCCGATGTTTACACGGCAGAAAAAAGCACTCTGCTCTAAGAAGCACGCCGTACAGTACACTGAATGTGTGACCAATGTTGTATACGAGATTCCACTAAGCTGTGGAAAAGTTTATATTGGACAAACCGGCCGCTGTTTTAACGATAGGGCACGTGAGCATAATCTTTCTGTGCGCAACAACGCGGGTGGACACCTGGCCGACCACTGCAGGCGATGTGCTGACTGTAAGCCTCTTTGGCTGCAACAAAGTTTTTAAAGAAATCAAAAGATAAAACCGAGAGAGAGATTATAGAGGCGTTTTATATCAAAAGGAACGATGACAACTGCATAAGCATGCCTTCCCTCTTTTTGCTCCAGAAAGAAGTAATGTTTCTAGATGGCTGCTTGTGAGAGTGGTGATTGGTTGCAGTGTGGGTGTGGCATATGATCTTGTGTATAAAAGTGACAGTGGTTTTTCTAATAAAATCAGTTGTGAGTTAGCGCCCGTCCTGTCGTCTTTGTGTCTATATTGTCCTTGTTTTGTTCGCGCTTTTTAACCTTTTAAATCAGTATGAACCAACTCGCCCAAACACAAGTTTTAATTCTACATGAAGAGCTCGTTCCGTTTTCTCCGCCCTTTGTGCCCTGGCTTTAGACATCGGATAATGGAACATCCGCTGCACCGCTAACTATCAGTCTAAGGAATGTCAGTTTGCACCATTAAAAAATTAAGAAAATACAATATGTAGCCAAGCACGAGTGTTCTCAATCAAAATGAATTTACCCGCTGTATTTGAACACATAAATAAGCAGTATAGTCTTTGCAGCGAAGCCGACCTGCGGAAGCTGCGTTTGGCCGTTCTGAGAGCGTGGGAGCGATTTCGATAACTTCTAGAGAGGATACAACAAAAAAAAGGGCGAAATCGCATCAAGCCAATTGAAAGTTCATATGATCGGCAGCAATAGTAAAAAAATTGAACGAAATAAAAAATGGCCCTTTTCGATAAAGTGGGTTCAAAATATCGGTTAATTTCATTTTCGACGATATTTCAAATTTTATATAAAAGAATTCCGTGAAAATAAAATAAACTTAACTTATGCCCGTCGATATTCTATGTATAGGGCTACACCCGCATAGTATTTGGTAAGCGACAAATATAATAACTCATGAGTTACAAGACTCTGAAGTTGTCACCGCATTGTCACGTGGGAGCGATTTCGATCACTTCTAGAGAAGATATAACAAAAAAAGGGGGAAATCGCACCAAGCCAATTGAAAGTTCATATTATCGGCAGCAATAATAAAAAATTTAACGAAATAAAAAATGGCCTTTTTCGATAAAGTGGGTTCAAAATATCGGTTAATTTAATTTTCGACGATATTTCAAATTTTATATAAAAAATTCAGTGAAAATAAAATAAACTAAACTTATGCCCGTCGATAGCCCATGTATAGGGCTATATCCGCATAGTATTTGGTAAGCGACAAATATAATAACTCATGAGTTACAAGGCTCTGAAGATGTCAATGGATTGTCAAAGAGAGGATGTTTGTCATTTTTTACCTCAATAAACAAAAATACAAAAGTATTTTCCTTTGAACTAAGAAATAGTCGAAAAACATAAAAGATAAAAAAATATTACTGTGAGTTTTGTATGCTTTCCGTATTCATACCAGCGCACAGAACTGGGTAGAAAAATCAAGAAGTAAAAAACAGATTTTCACCCTGCTCCACTCATTATCTTTTTGTGAAGCGAAATATTTTTTTAAAAAATTTTGAAAAGCGGTTTTGTTCTTTCCAGAAATGGGGCAATTACATATATTTTTTCAGAAAAAATCGAAAGACCTACCCCGACAAGCGTGTTCGATTTCAAATGAAACCACCCTTCTAAGTGCTGTTTAGTTTTCAGTTTTTTTCCCACCTGTTTGTTATGTTAATCTCCGGTGCGACGATCCCACTACTAGGCTACAAGCACGTGTCTCTTGAACAAGGACACACCTCAGATGCATAAGCTTTTACGCAGCAGGAGTAACTGTCAAATCTTATGAGCTTGAGCCTTTAACATTCGCTGCTTCACGCAGTAAGTGAAAATGATGATTACAAAATAAATATAGTCTAAATTCAATGAAAACATTTTAGCTAATCTGATAAATTCATGTAAAATTACAATAATTATGGGTGAAGCTTATGATGCTATCAAAGTGTCGACTTTGGACAATCGGCGAAACTTCCAAAGTCGCCGCCAGTCCTTCGGGACTAAAAAAACCCCTCCCCCCCCCCCAAAAAAAAAAAAAAACCACCCCCCTCCCTAAAAAAAGTACAAAACACGATTTTCGTTTGTTTTTCTTTGGGAAACTTCCCAGAATATTTATTTTCCTTCATGTTTACACGCCGTCGTTTTGCCAAGTTCAGCGTTTCCAGTTCGAAAGAACGCCTCCTCACTGCAGCACGTTTCGCTTGTTCCGTCTCTCTACGGATTGTTTTCGTCATGAATAAGAAGCCAGAAAATAACGCTCAAGCGCGAGCTTTAATTTTTATAATTTTCTTTATTCTTTATTCAAAGAGTACCCCAAATTGCCCGGAGTCGTTATTGCAGGGGGGTTACAGTTTTGAAAAGAACACATCTTCATTTGTAGAGCACACTTGATCTTCAGTCAACGTATTCCACTCTGCAATGGTTTTAACAAAAAAATAAGAAAAGAGTTCGCATACATGTTTGTCCTGGCGTGGTACTCTCGAATTTCGAAAACGTGGTAAGTCCGCATAGAAACATAATGTGGGTGTTTGAAATATATTTATCTATTTATACCGGTTCTTTTATTGTATATCAGAAATAAAAACTTCAATTTCAACTTTTTTTGTTGGGAGGAAAGTAGTTCTCAATCCAATTCACTTTTCATTTTAGTGCAGCTCTCCTCCGCCCATACCGATCCAGGACAAACCTAGCAGCTCTGTTTTGGATTCTTCCAATTTATCAATCAAGGTAATTTGCGAAGCGTTCCAGACGGCACAGGCATTATCTAAAATTGGTCTGACAGATGATAAGTACGCGGTTTTTTTTTCAAATCAGGTTTTGAGCATTTCAAATCCCTTTGAATAAAATTGACCGCCCTGCCAGCTTTCACGATAACGTCATCAACATGAGCGTTCCAAGGACAGTCGGATGGTAGAGTGACACGAAGGTACTAATACATAGATTCGTTGCTTATTGAGTTGTTTTCTATCCATTAGTGACTTTCAATTTTTTTCTTTTTTCTTTGTAAAACACAGGTGTACACACTTTTTTAATTTAAATTCATCTGCCGCGTGGAGCAGCAAGTATTAATACATTCCAGATCTCGTTGCAACAGGGCAGCCTCTTGTTCATCCTTAATTGTTTTATACACAACGCAGTCGTCGACAAACAACTCTATACACGAGAAAATTCGCACAAAAATATCGTTTAAATAAATGAAAAACAAAAGTGGACCTAGAACAGAGCCATGTGGGACTCCTGACGTGACGTCAACTTACCCACAATTTTTTACGTTCAAGACGACACTATGGCGACGCTGATATAAGTAATTTTCAATCCATTTAAACACACTAAAATTGAAGTTGAACAGCTTAAGTTTCCAAAGAAGGAGCGGGTGCGACACAGTCCTCAATGCCTTACGAAAATCTAGAAAAACACAATCAGTTTGCCTTCCATTATCAACATTAGAAGCCAGTTCGTGATAAAATTCTACAAGCTGTGTCGTGCAAGATAGTCCTTTACGAACTTCCATGGTGTTCATTAGTTAAAATGCTGTTGTTTATTATATGCCCCATTATTTCTGTATTTAAAATGTGTTCGATGATTTTAGATGAGATAGCAGTTAGTTATATTGGCCTGTAGTTCGAAACTTCTTTTTTTGAACCACCTTTGTGAATAGGGACAACATGGGCAATTTTCCAGTCGTCAAGTAGGGTACCGGTGGACAGTGATTTATCGTAGTTGAAAAACAGCGCGAAAATCACACGAACAAGGAAACACACAGGACGAGGCGCTGACTATCAACTATATATTCAGAAGACATACAGAAAACATTCACGCGAGGACTGCTTCTTCTCTTCCTCTTCCAACAGTCATTCGCCATTAAGCGCGCACCTTTTAAATCATATCACATTAAAACACACCGGAACATTAAAACACACCAGCACAGGTATAAGTCATCGCGTCTTCTTCCTCCTTCTTTCTTCGATCTTCAATCTCGATCTTCAAATCTCTGGTCAACCCATGTCCAAAAAAACCCTCTCACTGTCCACTAGGTTGATGGATGGTTGGCTCACGCACCCGGGTTTTCGTTTTTCTATATGATAAGCTTCTACTAACTCCCTCGCTATCTGATCTTTGTGTTTAAACAGCACTTTAGTGTCACTAAACCGTGGCTCACATCCACAATCACGGCAGTGGACAGCTAAATGAGAGTACGCGCTACCTTTTAATGAACTGTGGTGTTCGCGTAGACGGATGTTTAGGCAACGCCCCGTCTGACCTATATAGGAATGACCGCATGAGAATGGTATTTCATAAACGATCCCCTGTGCACATGACACGAACTTCATGCCATGCTTGACGCGACATCCAAAAATTTCTGGCTTACTTTTCCTGTCAGCACGCTTCTTAACCACGTTTATAATCCTGCTCAGTTTGTTACGAGCTGAAAAAATTACATTGACCCCATACCTCGAAGCGACTCCCTTTAACCCGTGTGAAAGACGATGGATATAAGGAATGACGGCGACGTTCTTTTTGTCGATCTTGGCTTTTTCTTTGTCAGGTTTTCTGGATTCAACCTTGATGTACCGAATCGCCTTGTCACAAGCTGAAGTAATAACTGAGTCAGGAAAATTAGAGTTTCTGAGCCTAGCAACCTGTGCTGAGAAGCTTTCTTTTATCTTATGAAAACAGGTTTTAGTCAACGCTGACTGTAAGCAAGAATACGCAATACCATTTTTTACGAGCTTTGAGTGTGCCGAACGATAGTCTAGTAATTTCTTTGTGGATCTGGGGTGGTGCATCCAGCACACATGATCTTCTTTCACGTCGACTTGGATATCTAAAAACTGGATTTTGTACTCCTTAGGAGTCTCGGAGGTGAAGCGAAGTCCTAACCCTTCCTCCGCAAACGTCCTTAACACTTCACTCATTGTTCTATTAAAATCCTTTTTCTCTACAAAAACCAAGTAATCATCTACATACCTGACAACTTTTTTAGTGTTTTTCGCCAGCCTGTGCGCAAGGGCCCTATCAACTTTACCTAGGAAAATACTGCTCAGCATAGGTGCCACCCTTGAACCTATACATACACCTGACTTTTGTACATATACGTTATCCTGCCAATCGATAAACGTGGATTTAAGATACATAGACAAAAGCTCTAGGAACCCTTCTACTGAGACTCCGCTTTTGGTCCGAAACCTCGTTTCATCGTTGTGTTCAAAAATACATTCTTTTACGCTCTTCATGAGCTCATCATGGGGCATAGAGTAATACAAATCTTCCACATCTATGCTAAATGCGCTACATCCCTCTGGATGGTTGTCTTTTAAGAATTTTATAACAGACAATGAGTTTGGAATGTTAAAAGGGTCATCAATTTGCAGTGAGTTGAGGTGGGCTTGCAAGTATCCTGAAACTGCCCTGAGCCAGGAATCTCGCTCCGACACTACTGTGCGAAATGGTATCTCTGGTTTATGCGTCTTCGCGGTAAAAAATACCTCTAACATAAGGTTTTTCCCTTTCTTGGCTTCAGCTAAGACCTTTCCCAGGTTCAAGGTACTGAGAAGCTTCAAGGCTTGAGCTTTAACCTTTGCTGGCTGTTCCGTGATCTGCCTAAAGTTCTTTTGTACAGCTGCGTTAGCCTTCTCATCAAAATTACCTTCCGGCAGAATAACAAAAAAACCCTCTTTGTCGGATAACAGAATACGTAACCCATTACTTGTGAGATAACTGATAACCGGCTCTAAATTTCTGCTTCTAGGGGGCTTCCCTTCGTTTTTTGACAAAATCCCCACGCACTCCCCGATGCATCTAGGCCTTTGTTCCTCCGCTACCCGCCCTGACACTGACCGTGATAAAACTAGTTTATCCACCCGGTCCAACCCCGGCTCAAAGCAAAACTTTGGTCCTTTTTTTTAAGAGATCCTGGTGCACCTCTGGAACCGACTGCTCTCCAAGGATCAATATCTTGCCTTCTTTACTGGGCGCCTTCTTCTTGGAAGGTAGCGTGAGGCGGACTGTATGCCAAAGAAACTCAGTGGTCTGGACGGAGATCTTAGTCCATTCTTGATACAGGCGGACATCTCGAGGATGCATTGCGTTGGTACATGCCACCCGAAGACAGTCCTTGAAGAAGCGAACTTGATGCCACCACTCGGATCTTAAAACTCGGCACATTCTCCTCGAATGACCCGGCGACGGAACCAACCAACCGGAGACAGTTTGTAATTCTGGTGGGCACATAGATATTTTTGCATACCACGATGCCGCCCTGGCCTTGCACACGTACACGGCAATTAACGCAGATAACCATGAAGGGTCCGAAAGAAGGTGAGGAGAACATAGAAAAGAGCCCTTTGTAGTAGAAATAAAGCTTACTAGAATGGAAAGTTGGGCGAGTTGGTAAGAATCCATGTTGAAAAACAGCGCGAAAATCACACGAACAAGGAAACACACAGGACGAGGCGCTGACTATCAACTATATATTCAGAAGACATACAGAAAACATTCACGCGAGGACTGCTTCTTCTCTTCCTCTTCCAACAGTCATTCGCCATTAAGCGCGCACCTTTTAAATCATATCACATTAAAACACACCGGAACATTAAAACACACCAGCACAGGTATAAGTCATCGCGTCTTCTTCCTCCTTCTTTCTTCGATCTTCAATCTCGATCTTCAAATCTCTGGTCAACCCATGTCCAAAAAAACCCTCTCACTGTCCACTAGGTTGATGGATGGTTGGCTCACGCACCCGGGTTTTCGTTTTTCTATATGATAAGCTTCTACTAACTCCCTCGCTATCTGATCTTTGTGTTTAAACAGCACTTTAGTGTCACTAAACCGTGGCTCACATCCACAATCACGGCAGTGGACAGCTAAATGAGAGTACGCGCTACCTTTTAATGAACTGTGGTGTTCGCGTAGACGGATGTTTAGGCAACGCCCCGTCTGACCTATATAGGAATGACCGCATGAGAATGGTATTTCATAAACGATCCCCTGTGCACATGACACGAACTTCATGCCATGCTTGACGCGACATCCAAAAATTTCTGGCTTACTTTTCCTGTCAGCACGCTTCTTAACCACGTTTATAATCCTGCTCAGTTTGTTACGAGCTGAAAAAATTACATTGACCCCATACCTCGAAGCGACTCCCTTTAACCCGTGTGAAAGACGATGGATATAAGGAATGACGGCGACGTTCTTTTTGTCGATCTTGGCTTTTTCTTTGTCAGGTTTTCTGGATTCAACCTTGATGTACCGAATCGCCTTGTCACAAGCTGAAGTTGTTCGTGTGATTTTCGCGCTGTTTTTCAACATGGATTCTTACCAACTCGCCCAACTTTCCATTCTAGTAAGATTTATCGTAGATTAAATAAAGATACAGCGATATGGGTCCGGCACAACGCTTTAGTATATGTGGAGATGTACCATGGGGAACATTTGCCTTGGTTTGGTTGATGTTTTTCAAGAGCGCCTCCATACCTCTCACGCTTAGTTCAACTGGTTCCATTAACGGGATGGTGCTTGCATGTGGTGGAGGACAGTTGCTACCTTCAGGTAGGAAGATAGATCGAAAGTAATCATTCAGGCACGTTGCCTTTTTGGTGTCGTCTAAGAGGACGTGGTGGTTGTACACAATTTCGTTAATTCTCTGGCACTCTGGTCCTAAAAATGGTCCTAAATATCAACAAGATAACAAATCTCTGTCGCGTAAAGATTTTTTTTTTATGACGTTGAATTCGATTCATTTCCGGGGGAGGTCAACGACAGGACAACGACGGTATATCCTATTGTTCCATAAAGAATACCAGCACGTTTCCTGAGTGGCGCCATTTTACTTTTTCTTGCCCCATCACGTATTTATCTAAAAGAGTAACATAAACTATTCAAAGCTAAATATGTAGCTTGAAAAATGGCGAGTTCACAAGCAGTACAGAGTACGAAGTCGATATTCCCAAGGATCTCAGGTGGACAAAACTGCTCCGCATTCTGGACCTTCAGGGCTATTTTTCTTTCCTCAAGAACCCTCCCCCCCCCCCCCCTGCCTTGGCCATTTACTTTTCGGGAGTCAAAAATTCGGCCCCCAAACACTAATGAGTTTGAGACCGCTGATCTAGAGGCTGCGTTTCAAAACACAATTTTTTTGAGACGCTGCGGCGAAACGCCATCTGAAAGCTCTTCTTCAAACCTTGTGTAACATGTAGTTGCATAGCAGCCATCCCCCAAGAAACGGTGGCGCGTCAAATGATGGGAGGCGGACCGTTGTGGAGAGGGGGGTGCGGCTCGCGTAAACAGCGTGTTTCGGCAGTTTCGTAACTAAGTTGATCTTATAACGTTTGTATAACACTGATATTGCCTCTTATAATGTCTTCGTGATTTTCTTTGTTCCAGGATAGAAAGTGCCAAAGGGAGCAGCGCTGGCAACCTCGTCGATAGTAGGGCTGCGGCGGATCGGCGAAGTCCCGTCCACTTCCAGCATCCCGGGGGCTCGAGCGAACCAGGCACTTCTGCTTGGCCGTCCGGTGACCAAGGGGCTCAAGAAAGTGAGATTCTCCCGCCTCCTACTCCATCTCCGAGGGCTGACCACGCCGACACTGTCCAAATTGACGCCGATGACGGAGACGACAGTGATTGCATTTTGATCGACGACCCCATTAACGGGGGTATCGAAGAGAATCCTGGTGCCGTCAAGCGCGAAGCAGGCAACGTGAATTCTTGGGACGCGAAGGCAGGCGGTAAGAGATCACTCGATTTTCTATCCCGAAAAGCTTCGCACAGGAGCATGAGTAACGTTTACAACGTCGTCGACGATTCAGCCGGAATACTGTTAAGTAGGTACGGTTTGGGCCGCTCGCAAACCGCCTTTATTATGAATCCGGTGTTCTGTTCGAGGCTAAACTGAAGTGATGATGATGATAGCCTTTATTCTACTTGCAAACGTGGGTTCCGTCTGCCATCGTATAAAGCGGCTTCTCTCTGCGCTTGAGGTTCTGCAAGCTACGCTAGATGGACAATTTTGTCATTGCAGGATAACTGGAAATTGCAAAAGTAAACGGCCAGCTAGAACGATAGGGACAAAACACAGACAGGTAGAAAAAGAGACATACACACCGCTGACTATCAACTGAGACTTTATACTTCTTCTCTATCACTTCAACACAGATTCACACCTAAAGTAATGCCAATTAATTACCCTAAATCCTTACATTACACCACTAAATTAAAATAAATTGAAATAAATTGTTTATTTTTGTCACTAGCACCCCCCCTGACCCAACCCACAAACCACCGCCGACATATCCCTATTATTCCCTTTCTCGTGGCCGTGTCCCATTGCAAAAACTGCCTTTATTTCTTGCTGAGCGTGATGGAGGGCATGCTCACGCAGTCATCGGCGTTTTCCTCAATGGCCAGGTGATGGTTATGAAGTATAAAGTCTCAGTTGATAGTCAGCGGTGTGTATGTCTCTGTTTCTCCCTGTCTGTGTTTTGTCCCTATTGTTGTAGCTGACTGTTTACTTTTGTATTATGGACCAACTAGCTCAACTTCAGCCTGGAAATCTGATAATGGTCACACGGACTCAAGCTAGTACGACGTTGATTCATATCAAACCAGATATGACATCAGTAATTGATAATTTGAACACGTGTTTCTGCGTAAATTTTTTGTCGCCAATAGGAAGAACTAGCATGTTTGAAAGGTTGTTTCACAATGAGCTATAATTCCGAGAAAATAATTTTGACCCCTCACAGCATGGGCGCAATCATCTTCCTTTTTTAATAACGGATTTAGAATGATGAACAGAGCCGGCTCCGATTCTGGTGTGCCAGAAACGGTGGAAAGCGGGACGAGGGGGTAGCACAATTTTGCCAAGCTCAAGGCATGTACTGTAAAGGCCCGTTCCCTCTCTTGCGACCGAGTACGACTGAGAGAGTCGAGATCTCTTAAAACTTCTTAAATATTTTTAGAACGAGGGAACACACTGGCATTCTGGCGGCATCTATGCGGTGACCCTGGAACTGAATTTCAGAAGAGCGAAGGTTTTGCGGGATTTCCGAGGTCAAATGTGCGTAATAACCGTAGAAAGGCTCGTTTATAACATTGACAAAAGTTTTTCGAGCCAAGAATGAAAGGATAATGCGCGAGAGAAATAAAAAAATATGCCGGACAGCCGAGTTTACACTGCTACCCAATAGATGGCGCCAGTGTGTCCTCTGGTTGTAAGAAGTTTTAAGGAATTCATGTTTAAGAGGTCACAAGAGTGTGAACGGGCCTTAATGTCGTATGTAAATACGATAAGAAAAAGCACCTAAAATGTTGGTTAATAGCTCATATTTAGATGTAAGTTCTAAAATCATGTTCAAAGTCTTACATTTGGTTTTTATTTGACCTGTGACGTTCACTTCAATGTGCATAATCGTTTTTATAATCAACCATGCTGCTAAAGAAAAGTTTCGATCATAAAACACATTTGATACGCTAAAAATATCAAATCGGAACAAATATTTTGGCAGATTGGCAATTTGTTGACTGAGGAAAAACCGCGGTGTATATCGGTAACTGCATTGCATAGCCAGCTAAGGTTTACGTTCATAACGTACAAAACCAACGTACGTACTTGTTCTACCAATGTACCTTAAAGTTTTCTGCTCGAAGCTCTAATTTATGTCCTTGATAAAAACCGCACTATTAATTTAACTAAAACAGCATAATCAACCGTCATGGTACGATGAACTGAAGTCATTTTTAGAAGGTCTTTTTTGACCTTATATTGTTTAAAAGGTGTTTGTTCCCACATATACCAAGTGCTAAATTACGAAACCGCCTATTCATCTCGGGGCAATAAAAAACATGTGGACACTTTTTTCTCGCGGACTACATTGTGTGGACCAACGAGAGCCTTACAAGCGCAGATTCCAAATGATTTTATTACAACTTCTTTCGAAGAGAGTTTAGTAGGTACACATTCGGATAAAACGGCACTTTTTTACCGCGGGCGAAGCCATCGATTGCAACTCGCCGACAAGCGCCGACAAGGAAATAAGCTGCGCACGATTGTAATTTTGTTTTGTTTTTTGGGATGCTTAGAGCGTCCAGATTGAGTTGTCACCACAAAAGGACGACCTCAGAATCAACAAAAAAGCAACAACTGGGTTGCTTTTTTCTCTTTCTCCACTCTCCAAACGGAGAGAAATAAAGAGTTTGAGTTTGAGTTTGAACTCCAGTGCCCGTTTAAACATTTTCCCATATTCTGAATGATTGGCTTCCTGCGGCTATAATAGTTTTGAAATATAGTGAACTTCCTACAGATTAAAAAAAAACAATACAAAAAAGGAACAGAAAGAACAAACACAAAGAGGACAAAAACACATACGGGTGCGTATCTTTCAACTCAAAACAAACATTTATTCAGGGGCGTACGTACGCCCGCTCGCCGGCTCCCCATCCCGGAGAGGGCGAGGAACGGAAGGAGTGAGGGAAATTCGAAGGAAAAATAGGGAAGAGGGAGGGGGGAGACCGAAAGCGCAAAGATACCAAAGGACCCGATAGGGCAGGAGGAACGAGTTATCCGCCAATGTCGTCTAGCCCAAACATGAGAGATCGGGGCGCAAGAACGCGATCTCTCGTTCGGAGAGTGTCAGCGAGGTAGAGGAAACGTTTACATCTGAGCCCATTATGGCGTACGACTCTATAACCTTTCTTCCAAACCTTTGGCTGTGAAACCCCAAGGCGCGCTTATGCTGGAACCTGGTCAAACACTCACCAAACGCACGGCGATGCACCACGGTCGGATGTGCCGAGTCTTCCCCGGGCTCCGCCACCTCTCTGGAATGCTCCCGCAGGCGGTCGTTAAAACTCCCCCATGTCTGGCCTATTTATTCTCCAACGCAGGTGAACGGGGTGGAGTAGACCCCCTATTTTTACATGGGACGAACTGATGCCCGTGCATCTTAGAGCATGTTTTTTTAGGGGAGTGCAATTAAGCATTTTACATAACTGTCTGAGTTTGAACTTGCAGCTGAACGCCACCCCTACATCTAATCTGGACTCGAGCGCTTTTAGCCGATGCGCTGTGTTGTGCGTATTAGCCCCGAGAAGTTTGCGTGGGGCCTCCTAACGGTGAAACGGGGTGACGTCATGGCGAGGACGGAATTTTTCCCTGACTCGTCCCGCTCGCCTTGTAAAGGCTGTGACGACGTTAGCTGTCGGCGCGCTCGTTTCAATGCAACGATTTTTGTGCGCGTGTTTCGTAGGAAGTGTAAATGTTTATATTTGGCTTTATTCAGGTATGGCCTGTAGCTGCAGGCGAAACTTCAACCAACATTCCAGCCATAGTTGACAGGGCAGGCAACGCATGAATCGCAGCTGGTATATGAAAAGGAAGAGATATGGCTACAATTGCGGGAGCGTCCCTATAGATTCACATCTCACGCAATCAATGCTGCTGATGGTTTGAGTGAACTGGCAGATTATGTATACTATTTTTTTTGTATTTGTTTTTAAACAAAAACGCCAAAGCAGAAAAGTTGCATGCTGCTCGAGCAACATGTTAAGTATAGTCTGGGCCATAGAGAGAGAATCACAAGTGAGACAGTCCGAGTACAGGTGCAAAGTAAAGAAAGAAGGAACATTTATTTATATACATTGCTCGCATCTGACCTTTGCTGGATACGGATAGTATTTCAATGGACTCCATTGGTGGTATTTGTGGACTTGTTTATATCATGATCATCCCTCAAGTAATGTGCAACAAACGTAAGCGAAGGTGTCTAGCCCGTTATTAGTCCCTTAGGCTCTAAAATGGAGAATTTCGCTAAATCAAATTGTCCTGAAGCTAAATATCAGAAGCTTTTTTCAGGCAAACTGTTACCCTTCGCTGGTTCCATATTTTCTGCTACTAGTGCAGCATCTACCACCGAACAGCCGTTCGAATGCTTGCTTTTCCTCCTGTTTTCCTCTGTTGTTAGAGGGTCCAACTGCAAGGCGTTTGGAGGCTAAGGAAGCTTTTGGGGACCTGCAGCAGTGTCTCTTTTGATTGGAAACGACACTTCGAACTAAACGGCGTATTTTCT
>JABSTQ010001186.1:0-86830 GCA_013358835.2 Ixodes persulcatus | reverse complement strand
AAATCGTTGGAGAGGGGAAGAAAGTACACTGAATGAATCATCCTGTTCGGGCCTAACGTCACCTGAACTTTAAGACTTAGAAATCCAGTGACTTTAGTCCGGGCCAAGCCACGACACCCGACTACGAGGAGCGGGGGCCGAAGTGGTGTATTGCCTCACCCGGGGGGCCCCGAAGGGTCCAAAAACCTACCCTGGACTCGGCTCAACCGCCAGAATGTACTTTTCTCGAACATGAGAAAGTCATGCACAGCCAAACGTGGATGGAGGAATCTATGCACAAGGATTGAGGCCTGTGGTGACGCCACTCACCAAACACATACTAACGCAGGTGCCCCCAGCGGGAAAAGAAACAAAAAGAGAGAAAGTTGCGTCTTTACCGAAGAAACAGCCTGTATGTCCAAAGGACGGTCCCCACATTCTGCGATGCTGCCAACACGCATTTAACCGGGAACAGATGAACCTTGGGGACGAGACTCAGCGAGCTCATCAGCCACGCCATTTGGAGCAAACCTAATTAGATCCAGGCGACAGAGTACGGCACTCTCTGCGCCATATTGGATCGCCCTTTCCCCGATCGGCGGCCTTCCCCGTCTATCCGTTCCGTACCACCCCCCAAAATGGACGGCCCTAATGAATTTTGATCCGGCGACACGGTGCGGTGAGCAGGCGAACCTGCCACGGAGCAGACGACGGTTCCGCTGTTCGCGCCCGCTCCGTCTGTTCCGTCGTACTTTTTCTCTATTATATTTTTATTGTTTTGTTTTGGGAATGTTTTATCGAATATAACCCCACTCGTCGTATTATCAACATTTCATATATAGCAAATAATACGGGGTAAATCAAAAGGCCCTATACTCGTTCTCACCTCAAGAAAAAATAAGTTTTGCGCATTGTTCATACGCGTCGCGAAGTAGTTCTTACAAGATTTGGTTGTCGGAGGAAAAAGCAATGCTTTTGGCGTTTGAAGCGTGTACGTCTTGATAAGCTGACACAGTGGTTCTCAAATGGGAGACCGTGACCCTTTGGAATCCCGAAGGCATTCTAGGGTTCCGCGAAACCCCACCTCATCAGTCAAGCCCGGCGATAAAAGTTTTTTTTTTTTTTTTCAGGTTGAGAAGAAACGTTCTCATTTTCGGTGACTTTTCTCGCGTGTATGTCAATAAGAGAAATATACTTCACACAGCCCTTGGTAATACCCATTTATGAAATCATTAATATAATTAACATTTACCTTTCCCTTCTCCCTCAGCACGAACGAGGTCCTCCATCATCTCCGCCGATCCACAGCTAGGCGTCCGCGAAACATCAATGGTTTGAGAACCTTTGAGCTAACATATATCTATTCTGAAATCAACCTACCTATATATTTATTATCTACATAAAGGGGGAAAATAGTAATCCTCCGCGAGGAGCCGGAATTTTTTTTGTTTTTTTGACAGCGGTTGTTAAAACAAAAACAAGTTTAGACTTTTTTTTTCTGGCAGGAACAATTTTTGGTCTTTCGCCGTGTCCAAATGAACTGCAGCAACAGCCGAGACGCTGCACACATAAGTTGTAAAAGGAGAAAAAAACGTAATAAATTATATCTGTATTGTAGTGGGTGTATCAAGGAGTGGCCAAGCTCTTGAAATCGACCGCAAAGTTCGGTTTCTTAACCTATCGCGATACGACTTTGTGCAGCGTTGCCCACAGATGGTGCATTTTTTTTTTTGTAAAATTTGCAAAGAGCGAATTTACCTGAGGAAAAAGTAAAGAAAGAAAAAGGCTTAGCTCCTATTGAAATGCGGCGAAGCCAAAGATCTTCAAACAATACGGCGCCATTTCGCACGAGAGACAAGAGATGGCGCAAGCGGTCGCGATGCCAACTGCCGCCAACGAACGAGCATACGGCGCCGAAAGCCGGCATCTTTAGCAGACGATCTTTTCGACTCAGAAGCAGAACGCGTTCCGTAGGTGGCGACAGTCGCAGAAAAAAAAGCAGGCGTGGTAACAACAAGGAACTGCAAAGCAGACAACATCGGTAGCCCGAAAAAATAAACAGCCAAAATATCCCGACAAACCATTTTTTGAATTATTGAATGGACACATAATCGATTAGAAAAATGGTTTGCCGGAATATTTTGGCTGTTTTTTTTTTCGGGGTACCGATGTTGTCTGCTTTGCAGTTCCTTGTTGTTACCGCGCCTGCTTTTGTTTCTGCGACTGTCGCCGCCTGCGGAACGCGCTCCACTTTTGAGTCGAAAAGATCGTCTGCTAAAGACGCCGGCTTTCGGCGGCGTATGCTCGTTCGTTGGCGGCAGCTGGCATCGCGACCGCTTGCGCCATCTCTTTTCTCCCGTGCAAAACGGCGCCGTACTGTTTGAAGACCTTTGGCTTCGCCGCATTTCCATAGGAGCTAAGCCTTTTTTCTTTCTTTACTTTTTCCTCAGGTAAGTTCGCTCTTTGCAAATTTTACAGAAAAATCACCATCTGTGGGCAACGCTGCACAAAGTCGCAGCGCGATAGGTTAAGAAACCGAATTTTGCGGTCGATTTAAAGAGCCTGGCCACTCCTTGATACACCCAGTATATCACACTCTGCTTCGCTCCAAAAGCTACACGCGATCACGCTGCAGACTAACCGTGACGTCACGCTGTCATATGACGTCAGAGTGTGACGTGACGTCAATGTTACATCGCGTCATGGTGTCGCCTGACGTCACAATGCAACGTGACGTCAGTGTCACATGGCGTCATGGTTTCACGTGACGTCACAGTAGCGTGACGTCATCGTGTTACGTGGCACTTTGACGTGACGCTAATATATTTAGCGGATAAATGTTCCCGCTAGACTTGGCAAATAAATTTGCTGGCGAAATTCAGTGGGAAAGTTTCCCCGCTAAATTTAGCGGCGCGGGATCCGCTGAGAAACCTCGTCGATACCCACCGGGCAATGAAGTTTGGTTTGACAAGTGGCGCCATCCTATGGGGAAGTTTCGCAACCCTGAGACGGCCCGCAGGCGCGATCATTGGACCCGATCTCGAGCTCGAATCTCCGAGTGTCGTTCCGAGCTGTGACGTAGCGCTCGTGTGCAATCGCTTGGTGACATGACCTTGCCAAAGTTGGCCTTCTTAGCCACCAGCTGCGCTGACAAGCAGCCGACCGAGGCGCCTGCTGTTCACTGCCTTCGTCTTCGCCGTCCCGCAACGCTCTCCGCACCCCGCTACGATACCCGGAACTCTACAGTCGAGGCCATTGGCGCGCAGGCGCAGAAGCGGCTTCTTCGTTGCAGAGGGCTTAGCGGAGGGGGAAACGCGGTCTACGAAAAACTCCCTAATGAGAGTTGTCGCCGTAAAGGGAAGACGCCGAATAACGTCGTTTTGGAATTCGCAGAAACTAGGAAGTTTTCGTAGACCGCGTTTCCCCCTCCGCTTAGCCCTCTGCAACGAAGAAGCCGCTACTGCGCCCGCGCGCCAATGACCTCGACTGTAGAGTTACGGGTATTGTATAGTGGGGTGCGGAGAGCGTTGCGGGACAGCGGAAGGGATCTACAAAAACTCTCCATGGAGCTTTAGCAAGCAATCCATAATCGAAGTCGTCTTGCCGGTCCCAGGCAGGGAGCGCACCGCTAAGAAACCCTAACTTCTCCTTTCAACGTTTGCCAGACCATTCCGGCCTTACGGTAACGATATATGGTAAACCGTTAAAGCGTTTCCGCTGGCTACCACAGGCACGCTATACGGCTCTTGGCGCACGCTTGAGAGCATGCTTCGAAATGGCGGCGCGAGCTTCCGGTAGCAACACCACTCCGTATACGATAGCCTGCGGCAACGCTATGCTGCTAAAACTGCAAATTAACACCATGGGGAGACGTATCCGAGACTGAGGTTCAGAGTCAGGAAACAACACAACGAGATAGACATCGATGCGTTCGTAGTGTTCCATAAGTAAGCAAGAATTAAAGGGATATATATACTACAACGAAATTTCGGCGCTTATTTCTTGGTCTACTCGTGTTAAATGGAGTATTATCACATCAGACACACCAATCTCTTGTTGAAAAGGACACGAAAAGGAATTTTAAAACGAATTAAACGATTAGCAAAGAGCACCTGGTGGATGACGCTATCGCCTCATTTGTGACGCCCGTCTAGGTACCTTGACAGGTAGTGACAGTAACTGTTTCGCCAACGCCACGACGAGAGAAGAGCTGAAGGAGGAACTCCTCAATCCACGTGACTCTGTTCTGTGTCCCAGAAGTCGCTGTTGTCCCTCTACAAGATTTTAAAAGAATAGGATTTTCCCCACTCCGCTAAGCCCCTCCGCTACCCGGAACCCTACAGGCAAGGCCATCGGCACGCAGGCGCAGTGGCTGTTTTTTCGTAGCGGAGTGTTAGCGGAGAGGAAAACACGGTCTACTAAAACTCGCTATTAACCCGTCAATCAAAATTCGTACAAAGGCAACTTTGGGGTTACTTGCGGTGGCCCGATCGCTGGTGTGCTTGGGCTGCTTTCAGCGGATGCTACGAGCCATCGGGGCCTATCCAAGGCCGTGTGAATCTCACGTGACCTTGGAGAGGGGGCACAGCCATGCGCGGAAAGCGTATCATGGGCTACGTCCACAGAGCGGGATTGACTGGGATAGCTCGCAGCGTCCGCTGCGTCCGGACGTAAGGTCCCGAGACAAACTACGTCACGATTGTGACGGATGTGACGTGCTCTCCGCTGGAAATACAAACGTGCGATTGTCATTTACGGATATTGGGCATCATATTCAGCCCATATGTGAACACGGCGACACTTTTGGTCGGACACGTCGCGATATAAGGAAGCTAACAGCGCCGTGCTACAAAGGTACCAGCTTTGTCGTGACGGGTGTGTAGTGCGTGACAGTACGCGAAGTGGGAAGAGACAGCTGACTGGGAGAAGAGCGAAGCTCTGGCCTGATAATGCTGACGCGCTGAAGCGGCGGGGCTGTATTGGGCGCCGCGCGTAAAGCCAATGTAGTGGAAACGGGAGAGGGGCGAATATGAGGGGAAGGGGCCGGTCAGCTGTCTTTTGCGGACACGAAAAGCTCGCTTTAACACGGGCGCTTTAGTGTACCACCGCTGGGATTCATGCGTGCTTACTTGAACGGAATGAGCGACAAAGAACGTCCATCTTTTTTTTTTTGTTGTTGTTAAGGTTATTTTATGATTTTTTTTTTGTTGTGTTTGTTGTGATTTTTTTGTTTTGTTTTGCGGGGGATGTTGGAAGTTTTTATTTTGTAGGTAGCTCGTAGCATTTATTGTACTTTCGCTAAATATAATTGAATGCTATATTTATATGAGTTCGTCTTATCGGAAGAATATTTTGGAAAATATTCCGGAAAGTATTCCCCGTGAAATAGTGAAATATTGGCCTGCGCGAGTGTCTTCCGACAGCACCGGTTCTCTATTGGCCATCCATATAAAATAGCACGCAATATTGCTAGAATGACGCGGTTCCGGCCGTTAAAAACACACTCCTTCTGGAGAACCACCGCCATGTCATTTCACTCAGAGATTGCCGCACACTACAGACGGTCTGTGAGAGACGGCGTGTTGGGATAATGAAAAAGCCCGTCTTCGATGCGTCAGGAACCAGCATACTTTCAGATTCTGTTCGCGCGTTAGCCCAGGCTGAACACCACGGGACAAAATATGCTGCGAAAAATCGACGAAGTTTGCCCGGTGGCTATCTTGCTCTGCGCGTGGAATCAGCACAGTGACTGCTGCTACGTCGTGCGCAAATCGAGCGCGCCGTCGGGCGAAGTTCGTCAGTTATTCGCCGCATGTTTCCAACGAGGTAGAGGGCCTAATACCCCTGTCAGACGGCGTTTTAAAGATCCTTTTGCTCCTTTATAAAATCGGCGAACCAGCGCACGCCGTAGAGCACGTGCGCGTGCCACAGAGCACGTACGCACTCCACATCGCGAGCTGATTGGCCGATTTTTATAAAGGAGCTTAGTGAAAAGGATCTTTAGAACGCCGTCTGACAGGGGTAAGAGCGATAAACTGGCAGCTGAAAGTGACCCCCCAATGGGCCGCCGCCATGTTGTACATTTTTTTACCACTAGACACGTGACCTTAGAGTTTTACGTCTAGATTTTAACGAAGTACCGCGCACAAATAATTGCTCGTTGATCTTTAATAACAGTACCGACGAGATTAGTTATGTTTGGTTTATTCTAAGTCCAAAATGACGACAAGAACTCGGGCAGCTTCGCAATGGCTCCCCTAGATGCCGGCAGCAGCGGTGCTGTATTTTTTTTTAATTGGAGCAAGACACTAATCTCTGGGGCTAAAAGTATTGAAAAAAAAAATAGTTTATCGTGTTTTTTTTAGTGTGTTTTTTTTTTACAGCAATTGCAATACAAATCTCGGCTCAGTTTTGCATTAAAGCCTCGGGATTCGGTACGGTCACGTGTCTAGTGGTCAAAATTGTAAAACATGGCGGCAGCCAAGTGGGGGTCACTTTTGCCTGGAGAATGGGATACCAGTTTATCGCTCTAAGCAACTATGCCTCGTTGTATAATTCGCTCCATGGAGTTGAGCCTTTTAACGCTTCGGAAAAACTAATGGTATTACACTTTTTGTGGAAAATCGACTCATGATAAAACAAAACTTTGTCAACACAAAAAGAAATAAAGAAAGAAAAACGAAGAGAAAAAGAGTGTCTTGTATAAAGTGCATCTCTAAATTGGCGCCGTCAGTTCCTTTTCAAAACGAATCCCAAACCGGGTTCTCGAATAACTCCCCGCCACCCGGTGCGAAAACACCAGACGCTTCTAATTTAACTTCACACACGCATCAAATGAGACGCGTCTCTCCTATTTTTTTACAAGTCATAAAGCAACTTTGAACGCATCGCCCGAGCGCGCGCGCGCTCGTCCAATAGAATGCTTTTTAACTTGCCACATTCGTCCATAGATGGCGCTACAACGAGAAAGAGCGCCAGATGCGCTGCGGGGGGAAAACTCACTCTGCCGTGGTGATTTTTTTGTCAGGAAAAGAAATGAGGAGAGGAGGGGGAGGGGAGGGAGGAAAAAGGGGGGGGGGGGGCGAAGGGGAGGGGGGTTAGAGCTCCAAGTCAAGCGTGTACACACACAGAATCGCGGAGGTTCGAACATCGCGTTGGCTGCGCGAGCGCCGGAGCGTAGACTCCAGTCACCCGATAGCTTCGCCACTGTCCGTAGTCTGAGCCGTAGTGCCAGAAGCGGCCACCAGGAGGCAGTGGTTTTGGACCGGATTACTCAAGAAGGGGGTCCGGGTAAAAAAAAAGAAAGAAGAAAATAAAATGAAGGAGACGGGGTAACTTGGTCCGCTTGGCGCCCTCACGGCGGCGCTGCAATTCAATTTGCGATCCGAGTGTGCTTGGAAAGAACCCGGGGTACACACCCCCGGTCTGTCTTTGCGCTTCTGTTGCACTCTGGTTTCGGGTTGTTGACGATAAAAATAAAAAAAGGTGAACATAGTAACGTAAAACTAAAATATTAAAGGGGCGGGGGGGGGGGGGGGGGGTACGTCCGACCCGTTGGTTTTCTGACGGATGATGTTTCGGAAAATTCCAATTCGGGACGGGTCGTTCGTGTACATTTTTTTTTTTAATCTCCTGATGTATGTCTGCACGAGCGCGTTTATGTGGCACATGTGCGTTTGTGCGCGTGCATGAGCTGCTGGTGTACACGTGTTAATGAGTGTGTGGGTGTGGAAGGTTGGGTTCGGCGACGCGTTGTTTTGGGGGCGCACGTGCACGGAGACGCCCGGATGTACTGTTAGCCGGAACGTTATATAGCTGCTGCGAGACAACAGGTCCTGTGACGTCACGCTGTGCGGACGAATGCGCGTTTGTTCATATACAAGAAAGTTGGCCTGTGTGAACAGTCGGTTGCATCGCGAGATTCGGAGAAGTTGCCTGAGAAAAAAAAAAAAAAAAAAGCTGCAGTTTTTACGGAACTTTTTTTTTGTATTAGTTCAGTTTGATTGTAGGAGTGGAAGTCGCGGTTGAAGATGATTTAATCCGAGCTAAGCCCAGCGTCGTGCCGCTTTACAGCGTCAGCTCTTTAGAGTAACGAATTTTGCGCAAAACATCGAAGGCGTTGTGGGGGACGCTTCACAGTTGAATCCGGTAGATGATCGTTTCCAAGTTGCCGAGAGCAAAACGATTTCAAGAAGATTAATTTGTATTCACAATTTATTCCAGATTAAGTTTTCTTTCGAAAATACGAAAGCGGGACTTGATGGGGCACTTCCCATGCCGCATATACACGAACTCATCTCTGTGACGTCACGGCGCGGTGGTGGCGCGTCGGTCGCACTTCCGGTCTGGGGCTGTGGGCAGAAGTCCCCATGCCAGACGTGTATTCCTGCGTTGTTTTGAAAGGAACTAGACAAAAACCTGCCTTCTCGTCAAAACGCCGCGACTGGGGCCGTACCAAAAGTGTCGAGAAAGGTTTGAAGGTCAGTTTTCACGTGCTCGGATCGTCCGAGAATTTGGATATGTGCCGTGAAAAGGGAAAAGCAGACGCCGTCGGACAACGATTGCTTGGGCAAAAGCACTTTGGGTTGAATTCACGGATACTTGTGGTCATCAGATTTTTTGTTTTGTTCCAACATGAACGCCAGAAAACCGTCAAGTTGTGCGAACCACCTGCGGACTACGTTCAGTGCATCTTCAAGTTCAAACGGCCGCCTGATTGTTCGAACTGTCGTCTGCTCTTTCAAACGTTTCTGCTTGTCGTCTGCTCTCTTTAGACGACGCCGGTCCGTAGACCAAATGTTGGCCCGGTACTTGCGATAAGAAGTAAGTGCAGGCCTCAAAAGACTTAAATTTGAAGGTTGGTAAGCAGGCTCGATGTAAACAGTAGATACAAGGAGATGTTGATCATTGTTACCAGTGACCATCACCGACTTGTTATGCCTAATTCAGTAGGTCCGATTCAGCTTGCGATTGTCAGTATCGACGTCGACCATCTCAGCTACGGTTCACGCTTTTGCAGCCCGAGCGGCGTCGCGACTGAAAATTCCGAGCGAAATCTCATCATGCGAATGAGGCTTTAGCGTACATTCTGCGGCGTCCACGCGGAATGAATCGCCACAGGTCACATTATTCACGCGAAGTTTTGCGGTGTAACGAGCCTCGGTAATTTCGCTGACGCTGCTCAAGATAGTCAGACATCGCCAGGAAGACGTAGAACCAACAATTTGAACGCGAAAAAGGGCAGGGGGACTCACACTGACGCCGACAACATCGCATTTCAATGGTTTGTTTATGGGCGACGGCGAGCTTCTTGCCCACACCCCCATCGCGCATGCGCGGCGCCGGTGGCGTCCGCTAGGGGCGCACCGGCCGCTCCGGTTTGTTTGTAAACATGAGTTGGTGTATACATTCTTGAATCCGAATGTGTTGCAGGCAATTGAATAGTCAAAGTTAGATTTGCCGTGCTGTCTTTTTTTTTTTTTCTGATTCCCGCAGTTTGGTAAAGAATTCGCATTTTCGAAGAAATTCCGACTCTCTTTATATTCCTAGATTTAGTTTGTTTGACGAAAAATTCGTAACACCTACTTTGTGCTATGATAAGCTCACGTATGTCTCCGAAGTGCAGTTTTCTTCCATCAAAGCAATGATACCGCTTTAATTGAACGAAACCACGAAACATCGCATATGAAATTACACGAATTCATTTATACAGATATTCACTTGTTACAGACTTTCTGTAATTTCAGAGACTTTCTCTCGCACTACAAAAAGTTGACTTGCGAGGTCACCCTCAAAGTAACGGGATTTGTTAATCCTTGTGACACCTAAGTCTGGTATATGTTTGTTCTCTCTTCCGAAGAGCACGCTGCCCTATAGCTAATGACCGCGATTTGAGCGTAAATTGCGAAGAACCGCATAAAAGCTAGATTGCACTAAAATAAAAAAAAATACTTAAAGTAATATAAAGACACGCAAGAACCTATGCTATGATAACAACACTATCAGTATTGCAGAGGTAATACAGTCACCAAGCCAAGCAATTGACAATGATTGTCTGGTTCGGGCCGGAATCGGTTCTGTGTAACACTGCTCCATGTTATTTTTGGAAAAACGTATTTGAAGCCCCTTCCATTTTCCACATGAAAAGATGACCCCACTCAGAGTCCGTTGCTCATGAGCCCATGTTTCGGAAGATGACGTTCTTCATCTCCGTTTTCTTGCATGTGGCGCAAAGCTAACCTTCGATTCACTTGCGGTTGTCATCAGAATTTGACAAATGCCATTCCAAACTGCATCGTCACTATTTCGCAACGGCTCTTGTGTCGGCACTTGCATCATCTGCATAAGAAAAAAATGGCAGCTAACATTTATTTTTAGGCTCAGACTTCTAAATTCCATTCACACAGTAGCGTTTAAAGGAGCCATGAAACGAATTTTGGGCTGCGATAAATGAATTTATATTGGGATTTTACTACTAACTAACCGCTCTTTGACAAGGCCTCAACTCGAACACGCATCTCCTGTATGAAATGGTAGTTGTAAAACTACCCTCCTAACGCTGGAGCGAGTGCAAAACAAATTTTTATCTATTTATCGATATCGATATCTGCGCGATGAAACATCTCTATCAAAGAGTAACAATGTATTGGACGTCCTACAAATGAACAGCTTATGTCACCGTCGAGAAAAGGCAGATCTGGCCTTCCTTTTCAAAGTCCTTCATGGCATGGCATGACTGTTCAGAACAGCTCTCACAGATATGTTTACGAGTTCCTCGGACAGCGACCCGTTTGACGTCTTTTTACTCTCCTCGGACGTTAAATATCCTGGACCCCATGTTTCGCATGCGCCGGGCATATAATGGCATTGCAAGGGATCTTGATATTTTTTGTGTGACTGAATTTGTCAGATCTCTCAGAGTCTTGTATGAGTCTCGCTGAACCTGTCGTGATGGTGATGTTATTATATATTATTTTTAATAAGGTATATTCGTTTTTGTGGTAGTCTTCTACTCTGCGTTCGGACCCTGTGTTCCGTTCTTTCCTTGTTGTGTATACCGTATCTTTGTGTCAGCATGCGTTATATGTATCATATCTTTTACTCAATGTTTTGAGTTTTTGTTTTTATTTTTTTTCCTACTTTTTTGTAGTGTGTAAGTTGCGGTGTGCCAGTACCAAGACCGCATGGTCGTTCCTGGACACCTAATAAAAATTATTATTGATTCTTGATTCTTCTTTAGTGGGTCAAATAAAAAAAAAAAAGAAGGTAAGAAGTCAAAAGCCTGATTTTCGGTACGAAAATTTGAAAACACAGCGGACTATTTAGTACCTCCTCCCCCTCGAAAGCTCTCTGCCTTTTCACTGTGATACAACCGCGATACCCAAAGCGCGTCACTCGGCCCAAATCACCCAAACGCACGTCACACGACACCGGACCTCACTTATTCCCTTTACCCCTAAGCTGACAGTGCGGTGGAAGCTATGCGCTTGTCGGACCAATCAGCCGCCTCCCTTTCTTCACCTGACCTCGTCCTCTGCGCGTGGGTATGCGCGAGGGAGCGTGATCACGGGGCAATAGTGTGGCTGGCTCAACGAGCACATTGCTTCCACAGCACTGTCAGCTTAGGGGTGAACGGGGTGGGGAAAGCAACTTTTGTCCGAGTTTTGAGCGACGGGCTGATCTTCTAGGGGAACAATGGCGGTGTTCGGGTACACAAACGATGGCCCGAACAAATACTTACTCGGTTCGAGCAAGAGGGGAGTCCCTCCTTTCCGTCTTCTTGAAGTGTTCGGTACAATGCGCGATTTGTGAGTTGAGAAAAAAATAGTTTCATGACCCCGTTAACTACGTTGCGGCGACTTACACAAAAAATAATAAACAACAAACCGAGTCGAAAAACACGCATTCCATTTTCTCAGGAATAGGCAGTATTTCAAATACAAGTACTTGAAATACGTATTTATAATACTTTGAGTATTTTGTATTTCGTATCTAAAGACATATTTAAGAGTGTACTTCTCTATTGTATTTAAATACTCAAAATTGAGTATCTCAGATACTTATATTTGACATGCTGCCCAAATACAATTTTGGGCACCGTTCTTCGCAATGAAATGCGATAGTGGGCACTCTTAGCGATGGGAGTCATAGCTAAAGAGCGTGAAACTTGCTGCGCTTTGGTCATAATGAACACCAAAGAAAGAAAGGAAAACTGAAAAAAAAAAAATAATGAACGGGACCGGTACAATTATTGATTTTTGTCTTCAGATGTAACTATTCTTTAGATGTCGCATTAACGACATGTTGTTTGAAGAGGCTCTATTGCTTCAACCGATCCTTTGGGATTAAGCTCATACTGGGTGCAATGCGTTTCCTCACGTTGCATACGCCTATCTTGTAACAGACACATTTTATTTTTAGAGCCGCGACTTTCTGTTTGTGTGCCTTATTCGTGGTATATACAGTGATGTATCGTTTATATGGACACCTCCGTTCCCGCAAACAAATCGTCCATAATGTGAGTTGTCGATAATAACGAAACAAAAACGCATGTATTTTCCCAGTTTGTCTCCGAAATGGGGTCCATATAGCGGGGTATCCATATTAGCGGGGTTCATATTAACGTCTTTTTTTTTTTTTCACCTGGGGTTAAAATTTGTCTAAAAGCTGCAGGCCATGGGAAAATAAATATATTTATAAAATTATTTGGAAATGACCAAATATCTTTACCGTATTTGTATCAATTGTATTAATATACTTTTGCTAAAAAGTGTAACTCAATACGTAATGAGATCTGGATGAGCATCGTGCCGGCGTGCATGCGGTCGTGTATCACTACTGCGTGCTGCACGTTAAAGGTCCCAGGCTATAGCGGATGTACTGCTCCGGTTAAATTTGTCATCTACAGCTTTGACACTAGACGCTCATTGGTGGGGTTGACTAACTTCAGGCTGTATACCTAAAACATTAATATTAATACGTAATACAATAATTCTTGTCGGACTATTTTGTATTTGTATTTCGATACATTTTTTAAGTATCGTAACAAAGAAAATACGTTCTCCTTTTTCGTTGAATACTTTGATGGAGATATAACTTTTTATTTGAAAGAAACACGAACAAGGGCCTTTTACTGCCAATCCGACGATAATTAAGCGTTGGAAAAAATGGTCTCCTACCTCTGGCGCGCTTTGCTGCCGTCCTCCCCAACCACACCTCCAGCAGGTGCTCTGACCACAGCCAAACTGGACAAAAAAAAAAAAAAAAAAAGAGTTCACAGAAAGGCGGAGGTCGGTACTTTATTACTCAATATAAGCGGCTGCTTATACTGAGTTTAGCAGCATTCTGGTGCCGTCTAGGCAAGCAATCCCAGTGGGTTTTCTGAGCACCAACGAAAGGGCTGGGATGCGCGAAGCAAACAGAAGCATCACAAGAACAACTGCACACACGAGACAAAGCACCTTTTGAAAGAAGCTCACAAGAGCATGCTGTAAAAGAAGCCACACATTCGAAGACAGGATCCCAAGAACAGTTGTGAACAAGACAAGACCACCTCCGAAGTGGAGATCTCAAGAAAAGCAGAACATCTTCAAGACAAAAACACGATCGACGCGGAGCTCTGTAGACAAGCGTGCGATTGCACCCTTCCCTTTCGCCCCCATCTATGGCCGGCTCCGGTGGAAGCCATGAGCCGTGCCCTACGGGGACGACCAGCATGGACCGAAAGCCACTCGCAAAAACGCGGAGGGAGTAAAGACATCCAAGAACCTAAATGGAACACACGCGTGCATAACTTAGCGGCAGTATTTTACACATCCCTGCCAGTGACAGGTTATAACGTGTCACTGGTTTTGACATTGCAAGAACGACAAAATACGCAGTTGAGTCCTCTTGTCATGTATACGACCAGTGATCCGCCTGCTTCCCCGCAAGGCGCTTGAGTGAGCCAATCGTTACACAATCTACGGAATGTCGACGTATGGACATGCGAAACATATGTGCGCCGTGCGTCTGTTCGTGGACGACGGAGTCATTTACAGAGCCATCAGAACACCAGATGGCCATAAACGCTTCAAAATGGCCTCAATATAATTGAACAGTGGTGTAACAATTGGCAGATGAGCCTAAACATAGAAAAGTGCAAGTCACTAACATTCACTCGTCGTGCCACCTTGTCTAATTTTTCTTTTCAACTATAGGTATCAATAACATCGGTCACTGCACATCACATAACTATACCTAGGACTTCACCTCACCAGAAATCTCACATGGAACAACCGTGTTAACGAAGTTGTCCTGGAAGCTAACCGCACACTTGGACAACTAAAACGTAACCTCAGACTCTGTTCACCCGAAATCAAAAGGCTATCTTACAGAACCCTGGTTCGGTCCCATCTAGAATACGCATCATTAATTTAATCACCATTTCACCATTATCTCTCTAACCAACTAGAAAAAGGTGCATTTACTCCGACTACCCTTCCTATACCAGTATCACCTCACTTAGTATTCGGGCTGGTCTTCAAAAACTTTATTTTCGTCCAAGGCTCTCCCGACTTGCCATCCTTCATAAAAAATATGATCACAATCCGCAGATGAAAATGGCCCTACTCAGCGCCCCAGGTCGAGTTTCCACTGGGGTTGACAATATGTGTAAAATCAAATTCATCCACACTTCACCGTTTTTTAGCAAATTCCATGCTACCCCTAGCCATTGACAATCGGAATTCATTACACAGCGACACTGTAATAGAAATTAACACCTTTAAGTTTTGTAAACTTCTCAGCGTTTTCTTAAATCAAATGAATGAGTTATAATAATGTATAGCGATTTGTTAACTCGTTATCGCCATTTAACAGTTGTACCTTGCTCTTTCTTAATTTTCCCTTGTGTTTTTTTTGGGGGGCTTTCTGTGTTTAAACAGTGTCTTGTGTCTTCTTACTCTCCCTTGTGTAATATCCGGAAATGGGGTCCTCAAGGTAAATTAATGAAATTACGTAAAATGAAATGTTTAGACCTAAAAAAAAAACAGCCTTTGAGGTGCTAATTTTTAAAGACTTCATTTTTTTTTTCTCTTTCTCTTTCTCTCTCTATCTGTCTGTCCGTTTGTCTTCGATGTGACACTGAACTTAGCGTTTCACGTACTTTCATTAGGTTCATTGTTACATGGCGTGCTGTATTTCTTTGACGTCTAAACATGTTTCAGGCTCATCGTTCGCCGAGCTTTGTCCGTACCTTGCGGCGATTGGCTTTCCCGAGTGATTTGCGGGGGAAGCAGAAGAACGGGGATATTTAAGAGTGCGTATTTAAGAGCCCGGCAATGAATTGTTGGGTTTGCTGGGATAAAGGTGTGTTATTTTGGGGGATAGTGATATATACTGGTGTATTCATTTCGGCTCAGGAGAGCCGCGGCGCCGCAGAAAGGCGAGTATCCCATACCGTGAAGGCCTATGACGCCGCGTCCAACGGTGACGAGATGGTATTGTACGGAATACTTCTACTGAGAAAAGAAAAATAGTGACGATGGTTTAAACGGAGCTTGTGGACGAGATTGAGGGGTTGATGTTGTGGAGCCTCACTTGTACTTCTTGCGGGTAAGGAGTATGCACCAATCTCCAAAGACGTCAGCGCGAAGTGCGCCTCGATAGCGGACTATCAGCCCTTTCGGAAGAACGCCGGTTGGCAACAATGGGGGTGTGGAAGGAGCCCCTGGCGCATTCTGATGTGCGCTCCGAGAAGTTTAGAGCGCAGCTCTTAGGCGCCCGTTTCCCTGTTTCGCGGCGTCGGCGTTGGCGTAACCGCGTTAAATTTAGCGGAAAAACTGGCGTCACGTGACCTCAACACCAATTGAATTCCACGTTATATTTAGAGGGGAAATTTAGTTTCTCCGCTAGATTTAGTGTACAAATTCAGTTTCTCCGCTCGATTTAGCGGGAAAATTGACGTTACGTGAACCGAACACCAAATCGATTCCCCTCTAAATTTAGCGGGGAATTGAATTGGTGTTAAGGTCACGTGACGTCAATTTCCCGCTAAATCTAACGGAGAAACTGAACTTGTTCTTAGGTGACGTGACACCAAGTCATGTGACGTCATTTTCTCCGCTAAATTTAGCAGGGAAACTGAATTGGAGGAAGACGGGAGGAGGAGAGGGTACGCGAAGAGGAGGAGGGGCATACACTCCCCTCCGTACTCTCCCCTCCTCCTCCCCAAGAGCTGCGCTCTAATTTGGCATTACAGAGATTTGTAAACGTCTTATTTTTTTTTCAATAATTGTTCGGTTAGTTATGTGGTTCGGGAATTTTATTTAATTGTTTGTGTTTTTTCTTGGCAGAAGACAGCACCTATATATTTTATAAATACCTTTTATGAATCTCTCGGCGCTCAGTGGTGTCTACTTCTGCAAGAAACTCTTGGCAACATTGTACGAATGCTAGCGAACGTCCTGGCTGGAGACTACAGGCCCCCCTCACATCAGCGAGCGGCTTGAGATGAACCCGGGATCCCACTTGCAAAGGTGTATATGGGCAACACCCCACCTATAGAATAATCAAAGCCTGTGCACTATTGAATGTTGACGTCATCACAGTGAGATCGAGAGAAGACACCGATTGGAGGCGAGTGATGCGTCAGTGCTCGGCTGGGTCTCGTGCCCAATCAGCGCTTCGAAGGACGCTCGGGATCGGACTCGGGTCCAATTGCTGAATTGGTGACATTCGACTTTGATGACGTTCCATGGCAGAAGAGTGGGAGTTTGGAGGCCTTCATTAGCATAGACCAGTGTCGGCTCTGGTTCATGGGCGGCGCCAGGTTTGTTTTTGCTGACGCCATGACAAGGGGAGCTCTGCTTTTGCAAAACCCCGTGTTCTTTTATTTTTAGAAACCTTCGCACGTATTGTAGTGCAAGAACGTCAGAAATGCATAGTCACGAAGCTCCAAGAACAACACCGATGCCAAGAGTGCTGTAAAAAAAAAATCTTGTTTTATATGCGCAGCCCCTTTCTTCACATTTACAAAAGCCTGCGTTTGAGATCGTTATATTTCACATTATTTTTTTATCGTTGGGGGCTAAGATTTCGGACACTGGTCTATAGGTCTGAAAACATTTCCAGCGTCTCCTTTCGCCGAATTCTCTCCGTAGATTGCGGCGGCACTCCCAAGTCATTTGCGGAGAAGTCTGTGCCACGGACGTCTGTATACCTAAACGTCGGGCTGTATACCTATACGTCGAGACACGACCGCGAGTCACCGAAACATCCGTGCTTCCGTATGAAGCGGGACGACCAAGTCTATTAGCGCCACCCGGATTGCGAACCACAGATGTCCTGGTAACCCGCTCTCGTGTACCTCGACGTGACTCAGCGAACACGCCATTGTGTGAATGGACCTTCAGTCATCACTGCCTCAAGCACCGGCCGCAGGGACTCCACGACAGGCAGGCATGCAGACAGGCGCCGCGGGCGCCTCGTTCTTGGGGCTCCGTTTACGTCGTTGGCTTCCTCAGTTTACGCGGCCCGTGGATACGGGTTGCCCCGAACGGTGACTGAGCAAGAGCAATCGCACATACGCCGACGGAACGGCTGTCACGTAAACAAGACCCCGCGGCGCCGGTGCTCGCATGCACCTTACGCACGGAGAAGGCTCGAAGCCCTCGCAGTGTCCCCCCCGATGTTTGTTATGGCTGGGCTTCATCCCCGTGCAACTTGACGTTTAGCAGTTTTCCGCGTGCGGGCCTCTATTTACTTTTTTTTTTTTTTTTGTTATCGGCGTTGTTGATCTGCAGAGGCGTCGGCGACTGATGACGGCTGTCGATCTCGGCTCTTCGGCTATTCGCGACCCCGGCGGAAGCAACGCCACCCAGAGGAGAAGACGTGAAGGAGAAGAGAGGGGTGACACGGTCTATCCAAGTGGGCAGCGAAAACTGGCTAGGCCTCGCGGCCGAAATGCGGAATGGGACAAAAGGAAGTGCCCGGGGGTTGGAGTTGCGAATGTATTCACCCTGTTCGTTCTCCAGAAATGTTTGAAGAAAGAGTAAGTAAACAGGCGAGCTGGTTAATTGTACACATATTAAAAAAGAAAAAGCGAAGACGACGGACGAAAAAGGGGACGAACACAAAACGTCTCAAACGCAGCCACTAAACTTTATTGACACAACCATTTATGTACCATTCCTCACACACACGTCTGTCCCCTTCATCGCCAGTCATCTCCTGTTTTATCAAAAAATGGCAAAAATGTTGTCTACCGGGTGGATCAAGGAGACGGCAGGCTCTTTAAATCGACCGCAAAATTCGGTTTCTTAACCTATCGCGCTACGACTTTGTGCAGCGCTGCCCACAGATGGTGCATTTTTTTTGTAAAATTCGCAAAGAGCAAACTTACCTGAGGAAAAAGTAAAGAAAGAAAAAGGCTTAGCTCCTATGGAAACGCAGCGACGCCACCGGTCTTCAAAGAGCACGGCGCCGTTTCGCACGGGACACAAGAGATGGCGCAACGAACGCCGCCAACGAACGAGCATACGGCGTCGAGAGCCAGCGTCTTTAGCAGACAATCTTTAAGACTCAAAAGCAGCGCGCGTTCCGCAGGCGGCGACAGTCGCAGAAACAATTACAGGCGCGGTAACAACAAGCAACTGCAGTTCCTTGTCTGCTAAATACGCCGGCTCTCGGCGTCGTCTGCCCGTTCGTTGGCAGCAGTTGGCGTCGTGACCGCTTGCGCCCTCTCTTGTCTCCCGTGCGAAACGGCGCCGTGTTGTTTGCAGACCGGTGGCGTCGCTGCGTTTCCATAGGAGCTAAGCCTTTTTCTTTCTTTACTTTTTCCTCAGGTAAGTTTGCTCTTTGCAAATTTTACAAAAAAAATGCACCATCTGTGGGCAGCGCTGCACAAAGTCGTAGCGCGATAGGTTAAGAAACCGAATTTTGCGGTCGATTTAAAGAGCCTGCCGTCTCCTTGATCCACCCGGTATATAGCGGTGTACTTATATTAGCTGGGTTCGTATAAACGAGGTATCACTGTACCACGCATGTACCGCGCATGTCCAGAACGCTTTCCACAACCCAGCAGACATGTCAGCGTGCAGAAGAAAATACCTCCTAGAAGACAAGGCCTCGCCTTTCTCCCCCAAATGTCATCACTATTGAATCTACACAGCGTCAGCGTCTAAAAATAGACCTGTAGCTCTCAAGTCTCGAGCAGCGCCCCTGGCGAGCAAAATCGGATACCTTTGGGTCGCGTTTCCGTTGTCCGTCACCTCGCGTCCTTTCAAAGGCTCTGTCGGTGCATATGGACAGACGCTGGGGGACGCTGACAGAAGCTATAGTTTACGCCCGTGGACCGTGCACCATGGGACGCTAAGACGCCGCTTCGCGTGAGCATTAAATGGTCTCGTCTCGCGGACGCTACCGGAGGCACCTCTTTTGTGGCCGCGTCTCGTGGACTCTACAGTGCCACCTGGCCGAGAGAGACTGGCCTATATGAGCACGACGCTATAGCTTGCGGGCGACGCCAAGACGGACGCGTCCGCCACCTTGGGGCGATTCTAAACCGAGGTTCCGCGTGTTTGCCGCTTGAGGGCGGGTCAGGGATCGACTAAGGATGACGTCATATGGGCAGAAAGCTATTGTCCGCCGAGAAACAGAGGGCGATGAGGAGACGAGAGTGCGCGGGAGCGTCAGAATGCCGGGCCCTGCTTGGAATATGATTTGTGGGTATAGTCCTAAAGCTGTGCGGAGAGCAAGTCGTCTGCTTCTTTTGCTGGGGTTGCGGCGACGTCAGAAAGACGCCGAGCTCTGATTGGCTCTGATTGAAGGATAGTGGGTAGACCCCGAGGCAAGCTGCCTTGAGGTCTACCCACAATCCTTTCGATGAAAGCCAATCGGAGCTCGGCGTTCTGACGTCACTACAACCCCTAGCTGCAAAAGAAGCAGACGAACTTCCGTTCCGCATAGCTGCCTTTGTCACCACTCTGCTCGTCGAACGCTTTGGAACACCGGCGCAGTGGCGTAACTAGGGGGGGGGGGGGGGGGGGGCAGGGGGGTACAAGTGCCCCGGGCGCCACTTGGGAGGGGGCGCCGAGCCGAGTCCACCCAACATGTGCCCTATGGAAAAAAGCGGCAGCGGGGCTACGCGAGGGGCGCGAAATTTCATTTGCCATGGGCTATGAGGGGCGCGAAATTTCATTTGCCATGGTCGCCGTCATATCTAGTTACGCCACTGCACCGGCGTCCGGCGTTTGGCTCTCGCATTCGAACGCTATCGACGAGTGTGGTGGAGACAAAGGCAGCTATCTTTTAGGTTTACCCACTAATCACTCGAACCAGAGTTCGGCGTTCTGGAGTCCCCGCGCTCTCTCGTCTCCTGCTCTCAGTTCTTCGGCGCACCGGAAGGGTCCGCTCGCTTTTCCTAGAAAGTGACAGACAAACGGGCACGCGCGCGAGAGACTGCTTACGCTCGGATCTCGACGAGCGTGTGTATACATTGGGCCAGATAATAGCGCGCGGTGGTTCTCGGAATTGCGTGTTGACGTTGGCGAGGCGGCGCGGCGACCCAAAAGCGGACGCCGTCGACGCCGGCCGACGTGCTATCGTTCTGACCCCGGCAGTAATCGGGCGTCTTCGCAGCGCGTTGCTTCGGGAAAAGGCCATCGTTACAATGAACTCGGGCGGCCGCCTCGAGACTCCCTCCTGCACAGCGAAGCAAAGATCGAGGCAGTGCAATCGTATGAAGACCGCAGCCACGCTGCCAATTATACACCAAACAAACGACACGGAGTTTCTCCGCAGACACTACGGCAGAATTGTCTGCGGATACGCAACATGCATGTTCGATGCAAGTTTGTCTTTCTATATATACCTATATACCGGGTGTTCTTGCGAAGACTTTCAAAAATACTAAAAATTAGGGCGTTTAAAAAAAAAAGGAAACTGTCTTCGGGAACAAACTATCAGCCACGGCGGACGTCAGGAATTGCCAAAAACATACCAATTCGCCGACTAATTAATTAAAGCTTGTTAATTAACTTTTTAATTAGTGGAAATACACATATGGTTCTAATTGGAAAGGTGCTGAGCGTTATCGAAAAACCCAAAATCAGTAATGTTCAGAAATACTTTGAGCGCGTGAGAAGAGTAGTAGAGCACTAAAGTTACCACTCGTGGAGCAGGTACAAGGCTAGCGGTTGCGGTAAGGCGCCCGCGCGATATTTCTGCCTCTTATCTAGCCCCAGCCTTGTACCTGCTCCACGAGTGGTAACTTTAGTGCGCTACTACTCTTCTCACGCGCTCAAAGTATTTCTGAACATTACTGATTTTGGGGTTTTCGATAACGCTCAGCAACTCTCCAATTGGAACCATATGTGTATTTCCACTAATTAAAAAGTTAATTAACAAGCTTTAATTAATTAGTTGGCGAATTGGTATGTTTTTGGCAATTCCTGACGTCCGCCGTGACGCTCTAATTTTTAAGATTTTTGAAAGTCTTCGCAAAAACACTTGGCATATATATATATATATACAGGTTAAGGCGTCGCCCCGGAAAGGCGAAGGTTGCGGCTTCAATCCCCGCTCCTGGCCCAATTTTTCGCCAGCTCTCTTTCCCTTTCCCTTTCCCTAACTTTAATGCAATAAATTTAATAATTACCTTCTCCCCTATATATATATATATATATATATATATATATATATATATGCTTCAAACGTGTCTGCAGACAGTTTTTGTATTCCCAACAGGACCGCCATAGAAGGAAGGAAGGATGGATGGATGGATGGAAATGGCTATACCCTTTGTAACGGGCGGTAGCTTGCGCCACCTAACAGAACCTCGATCGCGGCAAAAAGGCAGAGACGCGTCCGCGCCTTGGCGTCGCCGCGTGCTTTTAGCGTCGCGTTCGTTGTGAGTCGCGGCGAAACGCGTTGACGGCGACGCCGTCAACGCGTTAATGGATAATGGATACACGCAGCGAGACGCTGCGTGTATCCATTAATGATGACGTTTGTCTTCTGTGGGGCCAGCGTGGAAGTGTGCTGACGCGCACTCTTATCGAAAGAAAGAAAAATGACCGCATCTCCACGTGGTGAATAATAATATAATAATAATAATAATACAAGTATATTTACCATATACATGTATATATGGTGGGAGCTGGAGAAAAAAGCTTACAAGGATGATGTTGATTGGGGCGAAGCTCTGGTGGTGCTGATGATACTGATTTTATTGTTCATAGGTAGTGCTGATGGTGCTGATTTTTTTTTTATTGCTCATAGGTAGTGCTGAGTTCCGGGTTGCGATTCGACTTCATTATTACTGCTTTATGGTCGGTGAAATGCAGAGCCATGCTTGCAAAGTTTAACGCGATTATAACGCATTTGACCGCAGCGCCCTCTCCTGTATAGACGTTGAGCGGCTAAGTGCAACGTTTCATCCATGACATCCCCAGTTCTTTAGTTACTACCACATCTCAGAGCCCCCTAAACGTCCCGCAGCCGTGGCCGAGTGGTTAAGGCGATAGACTAGAAATCCATTGGGGTCTCCCCGCACAGGTTCGAATCCTGTCGACTGCGCAAACATTTTTTTTTTATTATTTTTTTGTGAGCACGGACGCCGGACGGACGGACGGACGGACAAGGTTAGACCCTAAGGAGCTTCGCCCCTAAAAAATATTTTTCCGTGCTGGCCTTTGACGAGTGACGTAGAAACTGTGGTGCTACGCAGCTTCGTTATCTTGCAGGGTGATTGCGGGGCGTGCAGACAAGAAAGGAGGAAAGGCGCGCCTAAAGGCTCGCGAAGTGTTTCGGTAGGGTATCGGCGAATCTTAGGGGTATATGGTTGAAATGTCACGAGAACGGTGTTCTTGAGTTTACAGAAACTTTATTGAATCGAAAAGGCTTCGAAGATAGGCTTGTACGCAGATAATTTTGTCTTCACGTCTGCGGCGAGCGCTGTGCATTTTCTATCGAGCGGGGGATGTCGTAGTAGTGAGGGAGATGTTGTTCTTTGCAGGGGTTTCAGAACTGTTTCTTCCAGAAATAAAATAAAGAAATGAGAAGAGATCGAGTGAAGAGAGGGGAAAGAAGAGGACGAAAAGTCTAAAAGAAATGGCAGTTAGACCGACACGCGGGCTTGACGTCACGGAGCTGCGGCGGCGCTGCGATCGCGCCGGAGCCGGGTGGTGTGGGCAAAAGCGCGCACGTTTCGCATGGCGTCATAGCATTTCAGCATGCCGCGAAGCTGTGTTGCCGTTAATTGCACCGAAATGTACAGAAAAGTAGCGGAGTGAGTTTCCACAAGTTCCCGGCAGACTCTGGAAGGCATAGAAGGTGGATAATATCCGTGGATTGAAAAGAATGGTCGCCTCGCGCGAACGACCGTTTGTGCGGCAAGCACTTTCTTGAAGGCAAGTGCGGCTTCCATTTCAATCTCCGTCCCGAAGATTGCTTATGTGGAGGGAAACCGTCGTCTGATCGAGACCACCGTATTTTATTCCCACGGTGTTCGCGCACAAAGCACCAGCCAAGCGCTCGTCGGAGGCTCGCGCCCGTGCTACCAAGGAGAAGGGGATCGGCGACAGAACGGCAGTGTTGTAGGCGTTACCGGAAAAGAATAACGAAATACGTTACTTGCAAATAAAAGGTACGCGTTACCGACCTACGTTACCTCGAAACAAAAGGAACGCGTTACCGTTACCGATAAAAAGTAACCCACGTTACTTCTGCGTTACCTTTTAAATTATGATTTAACACGTTTTACTGTTTTGACACATTATGTTCATGCACAAACTGAACATAATTACTTTATCTCTTTATGGTTTCACCTAAATACTCACGAGAAAAAATGCGAAGAAAAACGCAGAAAGCTTAGAAATTCACATGGCCTGAAGCCTAAACACACGGAAAAATTGAAGTGTAATTTCTTTAAGACTTGGGAAGTAGTAACGACAACGTTACTTGAAATAGTAACGTAAGTACGTTTCCCGTTACTGTGTCGAAAAAGTAACGAGTAGGTTACTACGTTACTGAAAAAAGTAACGAGTACCTGGTAACGCCGTTACTTGTAACGTGTTACCGCGAAGACTGCAGAACGGACAAAGCGTTACTGCTTGTCATGCCATGTGGTCATGAGGGTAGAAGAAATATAATACCTTCACTTGAAGACGCTGTGTGGATTTAATCTATTAATAATACACTTCCGCAGACCCACAGTCTGCTGATCCCGCCGGCAGTGCGGAAACCGACTCGAAGTAATCGTAGGCATCGAGAGACTTGTACGCCTGCACCGTGTCGGCGGTGAACTGGCTTGGCGAAAGAACTAAATAAACGACGACGTGAGCCGTCGACTTCGGTGGCAGCAACTTCACGTCGGAAGTCCAGCAGGCCTTGTTTGCGGCGTACAGATCCTCGAAGGCAACGCCGTCCACGCACAGTTTGTTTCGATACCGCTGCCGTTCAGGCCCGGGTAGCGAGCTCAAATAGTCGGGCATAGCATACGACATATGTTGTCAGGAAATACGACGCACAGATAAAGCTAGAAGCGTCCCTACAACGTAAACAACAAGCGCACGCCACACAACGCATTGGCGAAAACACGGTGAGCCGGGCCGCTTTTGCCCACATAGCTTCCGCGCATGCGCGGCCTTCCGGCCGTGTTGGTAAACAGAGCCGCTCCGCGTGTCTGTCTATAGAACACGAGCACATACATACACACGCACATATACACACACACAGATGCGCCCGCTTGACTCCGATGGGGCTGGGTCCTCTGCTCCCAGCAGGACACATTACCTTGGAGGACCGTTATAGCGGAATTAGGGAGTTTTCGTAGATCGGTTTCGCCGTCCCGCCACGCCCTCCGCAACCCGCTACGATACCCGGAACTCTATAGAGTCAAGGCTATCGGCACGCAGGCGCAGTAGCGGCTTCTTCGTTTCGGAGGGCTTAGCTTAGGGGGAAACGCGGTCTACGAAAACTCCCTAGTTTCTACGAATTCCAAAACGACGTTATCCGGCGTCTTCCCATTGTTAAATATAACAGCATCTCGCGACTGGAAGAAACAACCTACGAGGAAAAGGAGGATCTCGTGCCATCCAAGGTCCGGGCACGCACAATTCTTTTGTTTTTCTCTGGACTGATCGTACAACCGCTATGACGAGCTGCTCAGATTAAATCGCTTGTAAAATCAGAGGCTGTTGGAGGACGTTTTTAGAGGAACTTGATGGTGCCGAAACCCGGGACGGCTACTTCAACGCTACAGAAAGCCAACCGAGACCTCAAGGAGCTTCTGAAGACAGCCACATGGAGCGAGTACGAACCAAGCGAACCTCTCGTCGGGCCCAGACCACTCGGCTCATCCACGAGGTCAGGGCAACTCTGGCAAATGACGATCACGATCTTAGTTCGCTCACAACGCTTCTTCAGAGATTAACGACAAATATCGAACAGCTGAAAATCCTAGATCGAGAGTTCGAATCCTTCGTAAGCGACGAACACCTTGAGCAAGAGTATGAAGCGGTAATGACCTACCAGGACAACTCAACGCAGGCATTTGCAATGCTGAGTCATCGAATTGAGATTCTGAAGAATCCAGGAACCCATGCGGTAGAAGCAAACAGAACACCGGCGATTCTCCCGACCACCACCGACAACGCCAGAGCAAGACTTCCGAAATTGGAGATGTTGAAATTTGACGGCAGCACTTCTCAGTGGCAAGACTTCTGGGATATGTTCCAAAACACGATCGACCAGCATCCTCAACTGTGTCAGGCTGACAAGTTTCACTACCTCCGGTCCCTTCTCACCGGACCCGCAGTTAGAGCCATCGCTGGCCTTCACGGGTCTAACTCCAGCTACACAGACGCATTGGCTATACTCCGAGCGCGATTTGGAGACAAGAAACTCATCGAGCTAGACCATCTTTCAAAACTTCGAACGCTCCAGAAGGTCCCATCATCAAACGACGTTGGTGCCTTAAGAAGACTTCTCGACGCCGTTCAGCTACACATTCGTGGCTTAAAAAATCTCGGAGTTCACACTATGTTCTACTCTGCGATGCCGAACGAGATACTAATGAAGGTTCTACCAACCGACGTCGTCATCGAATATCATCGACGAAAATCCTTCAGCGGAGCTACAGAGCCACTAACGTCAGAAGGAGATCTGGAGATGACCTTAAAATTTCTTCAGATTGAAGTGGAATGTCGAGAACGAAGTGGACTGACAACAGGGAGGACAAGTCAAGACAGTCGACCTGACACTAGGAAGTACGATTCCAGAAGAGAAGGTACAAGAAGCTCCGCAGCTGTTCTACACAGTCGGGAGAAAGAGTCAGCGGACTGCCTTTTCTGCTCTTCCAGAAAACACTCGTCGGAAGATTGCAACACGGATGCTACGATAGATGCGAAAAAGAAGAAACTCTCCGATGACATGAGATGTTTTAAATGTACCATGAAGGGGCACAAAGCGCGACATTGCAGAAGGAGAATCATCTGCAATACTTGCAAAGGCAGACGTGCTACATCGATGTGCGACCCACGCTGGCAACGAACTAAGGAGATGGAACAAAACAGCAAAACGAAGGCACTCCATACTTACGCTCCACAAACAACACAAAAAAGCCACATATCCTACTTCAAACGTTTCGGGGCTGGATCGCTGGCAAAAGTGGGTACAGAATACTACAGAATACTACAGATACATAAGAGGAATGATAGACGGAGGAAGCCAGCGAACTTTCATCCGAGATGTGGTGTCCAAAAGGCACCAACTGCGTATTCTCGGCGACATAAATATTTGCATCAACACCTTTGGATCCGAAGCTGCAAAAGAACAAAGACGAAAGCTTGTGGAGGTTAGACTAAAGAGCCAGTACCACCAAGGAGAGTACATCTTCGAAGCGGTAGAAGTCCCGAAGATTTGCAGCCAAATGATGGAGCTTCCTTTGGACCACCCTTTCATAGGAGAGCTTCAAAGTCAAGGAAAGGATTTGGCTGACCTTTGCCTTTTCGATGAAACGAAAGGGGCACTCAGAATCAGCCTATTAATCGGTGCTGACCAAGTATGAAAAATCATGAAGGGTGACAACATCCGCAGTGAGAGCCAGCAGCTGACAGCGCTAAGCACTCGACTTGGTTGGACGGTGCAAGGACCAACGGACAAAAATTATTCATTGACAACACAAAACCATGTCATGGCCTGTATCCTTAATGCAGGAGTCACCACCGAAGACGAAACGAACAAATTGCCAGCGTTTTGGGACCTGGAACATCTTGGAATCACAGACAAGGAAGATAGGTCCCAGGAAACGGTGTTACAGACATTTGAAGAGTCGATTCGTTGGACTGAAGGCAGGTATGAAGTCTCACTACCCTGGAAGCCCAACAAAAGAACCGAGCTGCAGGACAACAAGGAGCTGGCGACAGCAAGGTTAAACGGGTTGATGCGAAAACTCCGGAGAGATGAAAACCTGCTGAACACTTACGACGGTGTGATCCGTCAATATTTGAAAGATGAACATGCAGAGGTGGTTCCAGATGCGAGGAAAAATACTGGACGGCAGTACTAGATGCCGCACCATGCTGTAGTACGCGAGGAGGCGCTCACAACGAAGATTAGAATCGTATTTGACGCCTCATCTCACCAGCAAGGAAAGTGAGAGTCTCAACGGATTTCTTGAAACGGGACCAAAGGCATCTGACGACCTCTTACAGGTTCTCCTGAGGTTCCGAGTCAATAAAATAGCGATGACAGCAGATGTTCAGAAGGCATTTCTGCAAATATCAGTAAAAGAAAGGGATCGAGATGCGCTACGATTCTTGTGGTTTGAAGAGAGGCCCACAACAACCGGTCAGTTACCACCAATACAGGAGTGGAGGATGACCCGCGTTCCGTTTGGGACGACATCCAGTCCGTTCTTGCTGACAGCTACCCTACAGCATCATTTCCGAACAGTTCAAAACCATCCGGAGACAGCTCAGGTTTAGCGAAATCCTTCTATGTCGACGATCTTTGACTGGCGCCCAGAGTGAAGCAGCAGCAGTCAAGTTGTTTAACGAAACAGAAGACATCATGCAACAAGCTGGCATGAATCTTCAAAAATGGGCATCCAACAGCAAGACACTGCAAAGGTTGTTCCAAAAAGGAGTCCCCCAACCAACTGATATGGCGACAGACACCAAGGTGCTTGGAATGTATTGGAATACAGAGGAGGACACTTTGAAGTTGTCGTTGACCTCGACGTCGAACTTCTTGAGAACGAATTTAAGTACAAAGCGACAGGTCCTTCAAGCTGCCAATAGAATCTACGACATCATGGGATTGCTATCACCTTTCACCATCCGGGTCAAGATTATGTTCCAAAAACTGTGGGAATCAAAGATAGGCTGGGACAATAGCCTTCCTGAGAACATACAACAAAAGTAGGACACGTGGTGCAACGAGATTCCACAGCTACAAGTCATATCCATACCTCGATTCTTGTTCGAGGAACTCCGAGACACTACGCTGTTCTAGGAACTACATGTCTTCACTGACGCCAGTCCAAAGGCTTACGGCGCAGTTGTCTACCTAAGAACAATTGACTCTGAGAACACAGTAGAAATACATCTACTACTTGCAAAGGCGCGAGTAGCACCTCTTAAAAAGCTGACACTCCCTCGCCTAGAGCTGATGGAAGCTCTCATCGGTTCTAGATTACTGCGCTATGTAGAAAAGACGTCTCTACAAAACCACGAAGTATACTTGTGGACAGACTCTACCATAACGTGGAAGTGGATACAAGGTCAAAGTCACCGGTGGGAGACATTTGTTGCCAATAGAGTGAGAGAAATCCAAAACAACACGCCTACAGCTCGCTGGAGATTCTCCCGGGTAAAGAAAACCCGGCAGATTGCCTAACAAGAGGACTCTCCGCGTCAAACCTAGAGTCAAACAACCTGTGGTGGACTGGTCCTTCTTGGCTCAAGAAACCGTCACCCGAATGGCCACAGGCGCATCCCGAACGAGACGACCTAGACGACATAGAAGACAATGACATAAAAACCAATATACTGCAAGTAACAACTACCATAGACGATCCTGTACTTGACTTGCAACGCTACAGCGAGCTCTCAAGGGTCCTACGTGTCACTGCTTGGATTTACCGTTTCAAAGAAAACACTGGCGCACTGAAGGAATCGTCTAACTACCTTTCAACGGCAGAACTCAAAAGGGCGGAACAATACTGGATAAAGGTCATACAAAAAATGATTTCTCGGAAGAACTTCAAAGCATACGAAATGGAAGGCCGCTGAACCAGTCATCGAAACTAAAAGATTTGACACCTTTCATAGATGACATCGGAGTTTTACGCGTAGGCGGTCGTCTCCAACAACTAAACGCATCAGAAGACCTTAAACACCCCATCATACTCCCCAACGCACATCGCTTCACCGAGTGGCTTATATGCAGCGCACATCAGCGGGTGCTTCACGGAGGAGTAGCAGATACTTTAACTGAATTACGAGAACAGTATTGGATTGTACGCGGAAGACAAGCCGTAAAGAAGTCTCTGCGAAACTGCACCAAGTGTGCAAGGACACACTTGAGGGCCGCATCAGCTCCTATGGCACCACTGCCAAAAGAACGCATTGAGGCGACGCACCCATTCAACGTCGTGGGTATTGATTTTGCTGGTCCACTTTACACAAAGGGACAAAAGAACGAGAAGTCATATATGACGAAAATAATCCATGGAGAAGGGGAACAAGAGGGACAAAGGACAAACATAAATCTCCAAACACAGCTAGGTGACTGGTGAGTGACCGAAAAAATCCGCCTGGTCCGGTTATCGAACCCGGGACCTCTCCTTTACAGGTGGAGCGCTCTACCAACTGAGCTAACCAGGGGCTAGACGTCGGTCGCTCACCAGTCACCTAGCTGTGTTTGGAGATTTATGTTTGTCCTTTGTCCCTCTTGTTCCCCTTCTCCAGGGATTATTTTCGTCATTCTTATCCAGCTCACTTGCACCTTTGCATTTAATTGCAATATAATTATAAGTCATATATCGCCATCTTCACATGCGCAGTCACACGAGCAGTTCACCTCGAGCTCACAACGAGCACATCTGCACAATCCTTCTTGATGGCTCTACGTCGATTTGTTTCCAGAAGAGGACTACCAGACGTACTTTATTCAGACAACGCTTTGGCATTCAAGACACTTGCAAGAGACATATCAGCTATCTGGGATCTGCTCCGACATCAGGATGTACAGGACTATGTCGCCCACCATCACATCACATGGAAATTTAGCACCGAAAGAGCCGCATGGTGGGGAGGTTTCTGGGAGAGAATGATACGGACAGTGAAGACCTCCCTCAGGAAGGTTCTAGGATGAAGCTATCTTAATTTTGAAGAGTTGTCGACGGTATTACAGGAAGTAGAAGCCGCCGTGAAATCGCGTCCTTTAACATTTCTTTACTTAGATCAACGGGAACCAACAATTTTAACACCTGCACATTTCCTAGTAGGAAAACGCCTTCTATCGTTGCCGACAATGAAGCAAATGAGCTCCAACCCGCAGACATCGCGTGAACTAAGACGGCGATGGAGCTACCGAGAACTAATTTCAAAGCAGTTTTGGAAGAGGTGGATGAAGGAGTATCTTTTGCAACTTCGCTCTGCCCACCACACTCCGCCAAAGAACACAACGCCTATTGCTGTCGGGGACGTGGTGATTATTCACGATGCGAGACGACCAAGAGCAACGTGGAAGGTGGGACGAATAACAGAAGTGCACCCTGGACGAGACAATATCATTCGCTCGTGTAAAGTGCGACTGGCGGACGGACGAACTTTTAGGAGACCAGTCCAACTTCTTTACCCACTGGAGGTCTGCAACAAGTCCGCGGTGGGAGCCTGTTAAACATAACAGCATCTCACGACTAGAAGAAAAGACCTACGAGGAAAAGGAGGATCTCGTGCCATCCAAGGCCCGGGCACGCACAATTTTTTTTTCCTCTGGACTGATCGTGCAACCGCTATGACGAGCTGCTCAGATTAAATCGCTTGTAATATCAGAGGCTGTTGGAGGAAGTTTTTACAGACCTCTTCGACGAGGTCCACACCTCTGGACGTGCAGAAGTGTGGACCTCGCCAATAAATGAGCGATGCTTAGGGTCGGCACTCTGTTCCCCAATATTTCTGTGGGCGCCGCCATCTTGGTGCTTGTACAGAGCAGACGCAACTGCCGATCGTCATGATTCAAAAGTGCAACTTCCTCGGCATTTGATTCGGTGTTAGGAAGCTCATGTAATATTCCCTTGCTCTGTCGCGAAGCCTTTGAACATTTGTGGAGGACGTAAAAGCGTTTCCTGTGATTTCAGATAAATTTTCAGATGACTGGCAGCCATGATTTTAAGCCACAATAGGGGCAAGTGTTGTTACCCTGAAGCGTAGCTTATTCAGTGGCACTAGGGAAGACCATGGTGGAACAGCGCAGCACTGAGCTAGATGTCAGACGCTATGTTCTTTTATATATAGTGCCACAAATAAGCTACGCTTCAGAGTAACTACACTTGTTCATATTGTGGCTTAAAATCATGGTTGCCAGTTATCTGAAGAATTAACTGAAATCGCAGGAAACGCTTTTCCGTCCTCCACAAATGTTTAAACAGTTTGCGACTGAGCAAAGCAATTTTATATGAGCTTCCTAACACCGAATCTAATGCTGATGAAGTCGCACTTTTGAATCATGACGATCGGCAGTTGCGTCTACTCTGCACAAGCACCAAAATGCCGGCGCCCACAACAATGTCGGGGAACAGAGTGCCGATATTCTAAGCGCAGCTCATTTAGTGGCTTTAGTTCTTTCCAGAAGTGGCGCACGGCACGTGTCTCTAGCATTTCCACAAAAGTGATTGGCGCCACTTTTCCCAGGATAGATGGGCCTTACTCCACACAACCTGAGAGCAGGTTTGCAAACCAGTATTCAGACGAAGAGCAGGCCGATATACGACATAGGAAGTGCAAAACTGCCACTTTATTTCTTTTTTGTTTTCTAGCTTTAAATTAGGCTCAATCTTTTTTTTTTTTTTTTCAAAACAACGTTTGCGTGTTAAATGTAATGGTCGAAACGGCCGCAACGCCGCACCTCGTGCTTTCGATAATTTCAAACCTGGATGGAACTTCGAATTCATTCGGAAATCAGAGCTTATTCTACGTTTTTTAAGCCACTGCAATCTACGCATGTACTGGCTCGTATCTCGCGCCGCCTGTTGGCAGCTTCCTCCAGCGGCGGACGCAGAGCGAAGAAGATCTAGCTCGAGGTCGGCGGCGAACAGCCCGTGGCCCGAGCCCACCCCGAGCGCCCGACCTGCATGCGCAGCTGCGAACATGCAACTCGTTTGTTCCGGGAAAATTCTGCGCCATCTATGAGGAAAAGGGTACAAATAAATAGCGGTTGAATCCCCCATGTAGCGGAGCGCTCCGAGCATAGCGCTGACCTCGCGCTAAAGCGCGTGCTGACGGGAGCGTTCACCAGCATTGTATCGCACCGTCAAAACTGTTACTCATGGCAGACGATAAGTAGCTGACGGCGCGTGAAAAGCGCTACATTAGGAGGTATTCACTGGACGCCATATTTGAGGTCACTGTTTAGAGCGCATGCCCAGAACGAGCTCACCTTAATAGCCTGCTAAGACCAGCAAACTTGATGGTGCTAAATGCACGCTCCAAAAGGATTGCGGAAGCTCGCCGTCAGCACGCGCTCAGCAGCCGCGCACACAGATATGGCCGCCAGTGAATACTCCCTTTAGCGCTTCGCTGCATGTGGGAACTGGCCTTAAATGTGTTCGCCCAGAAAGGGATCGAACTGGGCAATGGCTTCAAGCACTCCCATATAATTTTCATTTCGCGGGCAACCAAAAACCTCCTCACTTCCGCTAAACGCTAGGCTTCGTTCAGCTAAAAGCTCGACCACGACGACCACGCGCTTTTATACATCTGTCCAGTAAGCGGTCTGAGTTGCGAGGTGCTTGACGAGCTCCTTGTCAACGGTATTACCCGAATTAGAGCGGGACAGCCATGCCGCCACGGAGGTCCTATTTTCGGCACACTTTTCATGTGCGCAAACCTTTTCCTCTCTCTATTAAATCACAAAAGCCATGCCTGGTGAAGGAACTCGGGTCGCTCGAGGTCGAAAATAGTTTGCACATGAAACAATAAACGGAACCTTTTGACTTCGAGTACACCCTAAACCCGGTAGCGGACGTATCCGCTATTTATACACCACTTTTTTGCAAATTCGTGGTGGATATATTTGTGGCGAATATATCTGGGTCCGCTTGAAAATGTTTTATCTGGGTAACGTCGAAAATGTTTTATCTGGGTAACCTTGGAGAACTTTTATCAGGGTAACGTCGAAAATGTTTTATCTGGGTCACCTTGAAAATCGTTTATATGGGTCACCTCGGATATTTTTTCATCTGGGTCGCCTCGAAGACTTTTTATTTGGGTCACATTAGATGCTTTCTTATGTGGGTTGATCACAGTATAGTTCACCGCTACGAACCTTATTCGATGCAAACTGAACCCTTCTTTTAGGGCTACTAACGTCATCCACTGAGGCTTGAACATATGTTTTCAATATAGTGATGCAGTCGGCAGCAAGGATAGCATGCATTTAAGTGTTGGGGACGGCGCTAGTGACGGTAAAAATGAATGAAGCTGGATTATATCTAGTTAAAACTTTTCTTGCTCCTAAGCACGGGGTTATCTAAAAGCTTGAAGAATACGTGAGAAGCAAGAAATAAAATGTACGGTTTTTCACATACGATGCTCTATTTTTGCATTTAATATTATGAGAGAAGGACATGCCTCGTTGCTACATTAGGTCACTTAACAGGGGGTTGTTGGCAGTGAGCCCATCATATCGTTCTATGTCATCTCAGACACAATATGTTGCTGTATGCAATCTCCGGGACACTGTGAGCACGGGTACATCACCAATTTTTCGTACCAGGGCTGGTTTTTTTTTTTCGACTTCCGACAAATTGTGTGAAGTCGAAAATTGGTGAAGTCGATTAAAAATATTTGTATATGCCGATTGCAGATACATGCTCTAGCCACTTTACCATATAATCATCGCATAGGTTTAGCCAGCCATTATGACATTGCACAAGCTTTCGTATGCACCCCCCTTTACCACTAAAAGGGGAAGGCATACGAAAGGGAGGAAGCATACAAAAGCTCGTGCCACGTCATAATGACTTCTATGTGGTTAATATTTGTAGGAGTATCTAGAGTATGTATCTACATCCTGTGTGTAATAAAATATTTTTAAACACTACTGTCTTGTTTACTCAGTTCTTTGGAAAAGCTGACAACCCTGGCGAAAGCCTCCTTTGGGTAGGACATTAAAAAAGTTTGCTCCACATCATAATAACTGCCTTAAACATTACGGTAATTATGTAAAAAGGTAGCCAGAGTACATAGCTACTATTAGCGTATATTAAAATATTTTAATCACCATTGCTTTTGTTACACATTTATTCGGAAGTTAAAAAAAAAAAAACTAGTACTTTATTTGGAAGTTCGTGGGTATAAAATATGAACGCTTAGCTTAGTTCGCCCCAAAAACCATTTTCCACCAAACTACTAGTTTTAAAGACAACCCTTAGGCTTTAAAAAGGAAAAAATAAAAGCACAGCGATCGCGTGTTCGCGCAGTGTTGCGCTGTGTACTTAATCAGCTTTCTATAGGCACTATACTAAGCTGTCTACCAATATGGCACTTTCAAATTCGCCGACGTTTCCAGGTTTCCCCTTCTCTATCGTAATTCCCTGCTTGGTTCCAAGGGGGACAGGACGTATCTGGACCCTTAACCATTGTTTATATGTGGAAAACACTGGTATGTCCGGCGGCCAACAAAGCGTTGGCCGCGAGACGAACCGTCGACGAAACGCGACGATTCGTCGACACACCTTGCGACGAACCGTCGCGAGTAGTGTCGACGAAACGAACGCGGAAAGATTTTCGACAAAACTATCTATCGAAAAAACGTCGCACATCGACGACATGGCGATGACTGATGGCACCACTTTCGAACAGGTTCAGTTAGTTCACTTCATTTCCACAAGCACGAACGGAATCCAGAACACTCGACAAGTTATTGCTTAATTAAATTTTCTGTTTCGAGTTAAATTACTGGCAGATTGATACTTTAGACCCGTGTTGCGGATAAAAAAAACAGGACGTGGGATGGCCAAAAAAACATGCTTTTCGTGTAAGGCTCGTCAAATTATGAGGCGCTGGAGAAATTCAGCCTTCTGCGTTAAGTCCTTATTTCGAACTCTTTTTGTTCGCCTTCCGCCCATTGAAAAGCATGCGGGAAGGGCCTTAGAACGCACCTGGTATCGCTGCGCCGCAGCGTTCTTCCGCACGTCTGCTTTCCTCGCCGTCACCATGGCAACGAACGCCGAATGAATGGAAGCAAGCACGGTACCGCCGCGTGAAGCCAGCAACAGCTGACGCCATTTTACGAACGCCGTCTGCTAGCCAAAGCCGAACGCGGTATGTCAGATCAACCGCCTCCGCCGGTGCTCGATCGCCGTCGACGTGCGGAAGAACGCTGCGGCGCAGCGATACCAGGTGCGTTCTAAGGCCCTTCCCGCATGCTTTTCAATGGGCGGAAGGCGAACAAAAAGAGTTCGAAATAAGGACTTAGCGCAGAAGGCTGAATTTCTCCAGCGCCTCATAATTTGACGAGTCTTACACGAAAAGCATGTTTTTTTCGCCATCCCGCGTCCTGTTTTTTTATCCGCAACATGGGTCTAAAGTATCAATCTGCCAAATTACTTATATCCGCCAGACCTTCGCTACACGAGAAGGCAGTTCATTTCTACAAACATACTTGCGAAATCAGAGGTAAAAGAATGAGTTCTGAAAACTTACCCGATTCGCTGTGCGAAACCAGACGATGCCGGCAATCATTGCACGGGGCAAGCTGAACTAACTCCACCGTTCTAACGAAGCGCTTGCACAGACACTCAGCACAATCACGGCGCAAAGCGCCGCGGTGGTCAACACTTGTTACCTCCATTATAGCTCCTTTTGTCTGAATAACGCTTCTCGCTTTTGGTACAACTCCCGCGCTTTTGAAAATTCATGGCTTCCCATTGGCTGGCGCTTTCCCAGGACCGACTTCATGTTGTAGCGTGTGTTCTTTTTTTTTTTTTTTAACGTCGGCTTGAGGTTTTCTCTTTACAGCCAACCCTTCGTCCCCCGATCCTTCACCCTCCCCCCTCTTCTGACGGTACGGGGATAGATTCAAAAACAAAAACAAACAAAAAAAAAGCAAAAAGAAAGAACGATTCGCCGCAGATTTTACTTCTTTGGTTCTTCGTTTTCGAGCACAAGTTAGGCTTTGTGCTATGCGCTCTGAGATTCATCCGCTACCAAGCTATTTTAACCAAAACACAAAATGTAAAAAAAACAAGGTCCCTTAACCTTGAAAAATGCTTTCCGCTACAGCGCGGGGAAAAAATATTCGCTACGAAAGAATTGTATCTTTTTAGATGGATTCATTCGCTACGTACCTTTTTTTGTATGTTAGCTTGCTCGACATTTTGTTGTTAATTTCCTTTTTTGTGTCTAGCGAATACAGGACTGTGGAAGTCGACTTTCATCGTTGTTGTAGCGAATATATTCGCTACGAGCGCTTTTATTCGCTATATATTCGCAACAGAGATTTAGCAGCCTTTCGCGCAAAAAGGGCAAGTGACACACAGGGTTTCTGGCTTTTGCATTGTCTTTCGGAAGACGGAAAAGTCTGTGCCCGTTTTTGAAACTACATCGGTCTCTTCTCGATGCATTCACCCGGAAACCGGCCAGTAATAAAAGCCGGCCAGTTAGCTGGGTCACGGGCAGTCACGGAGCCTACCTCATGATGCTTGTGAGCTGCCAGGTTTCCGTCCAAATATGAATGCAGCTGATATTTTTTCTCCAGGCCCACTTCGTGGTTGACAGGATGACAATCCAAACTCCCAGGGAACAGGTGAAAGGGCTTCTTGAGTGCCGTTTCAAGGCACTCGTCAGCAGCAGGAATCTGACCGGGGAGGGTTGGCGCTCGTTGATCAGTAGCAGAGGAAGATCGGATAGAAGAGAACGGACACGCAGCTCGGCGGTAGGGACTGGGCACGGCAGAACCGACGTCGCTTGCTGCGGAACAGGACAGTGCTCAATCTACGTCTGTCGCTCACCAATAGGAATTGGTAAAGTGGGTATCTCTTGTTCAGGATCCGGAGGAATAGGAAGAGTGGATGCTTGCCTTTTATCAGGAAGTCGAGGGGAGGGTGGCGTAGACGAGTCTTTCGCAATCGGCGTCTGTTGCTCACCAGTAAAAACTGGTGAGGTGGGTATCCCTTGTTCAGGATCTGGAAGACCAGGAAGAGTGGATGCTTGCCGCTCATCAGGAGCTCGCGGGCAGAGTGGAGTAGACGAGTCTTTCGCAGGAGCTGGGGATTTTCAAATGAGGACTTACGCGCGAAACACATGTACGACGAAACCGTCCGATCAGGCAATACGACGGTCGGAGGCGAGGGTTTTCAACGCTCACCGGTGCTATACGAAAACTTTCGCCCCCGAAGGTCATTCCGGCAGTTCGCACGTCGGATCGGACGGTTTCGTCGTACATGTGTTCCGAGCATTACGGTGGAGCAATCGTGCGACTCCGCGGAAGCTGCATTCACAAGATAGTTTGTCATTTTTGGTAATGCTTTCTCGTGCTCTTCTATCGCTAAAACTTTGTCTTTCGTTTAGACACACCACCTTGGTGCTTCCGACCGGACATCTCGAAGCGGAATTTTATAACCAGATAAATAACTTTGAAAATTTTGAACTCTTTTAGACAACTTACTCAACATGGAAGCTTTAGCCGGACGGTGTTCATTGTTGGCGAATAGTTTTTCTCTTTTCACATGAACGACCTCACAGGTAATGAAGAGATTTAACCTACCAAACGTAGAATGCATATTATTTTACTGCGTTGCATGTGCACGCCCTTAACCCAGTACAGCCTATCAGAGGTCAGGGGGTGGATATTCATGTTTGTTTAACCTATCATCATAACGAACACGACGTTCCGTAGGGCAATAAAATATCGAGAATTATTCCCATATGCGCGCCGTCTGAGGAAGAGTAGAATTCACCATCTTAATTTTAAAAAACAAAAAAAACGCTACGTAGACTGCGAATGAGAGCCACGTGTGCCTTCTCGTGAATAGGGACGTGGGTTTTACAGTGGTAAAATAAAGGGATGTTTGGGCTAACCAGGAAAATTTTGAATCAGAAGATCCCGCGGCAAAGGCAGCCTGCAAACGCGGTACTGCGCTGAAAGACCGGGTGGCAAGATAACACTTAGAGTGCTCCAAACTGCGTCACCCCAAACGTGTCTTCTTTATTTATCACTTGTGGGAACCACGTGTTCCCCGCATCCTTATCTAGGCCTAGCTCAGGCAGGATGTGGGACGTCGCCATGGGGGGGGCGCGTCCCGGATGCGAAGGCGAAGCCGTATTCCCTTGTGGACGGCTTTCCCTCGCCCTTCTCGGGTGATTTGCCAAAGGCGGGATCATGACTTCGACGCGTCCGCCCCTCCGGGGAGCCAACCGACATCCGACCCACCCCGGGCGCGTCTATTCCCTTATGTTTACAAGCGAATCGGAGCGTCCCTAGCAGACGCCACCGGCGCCGCGCATGCGCGGTGGACGGTGGGCAAAAGCCCGCCGTCACCCATAAACAGACCCTTGAATTGCGTTGTTTACAGCGTCGGTGTAAGTCCCCGTGCTCTTTTTCGCGTTGGAATTGTTGATTCTACGTCCTCCTAACAATGTCTGACTACTTGAGCGGCTTCAGCAAAATTAACGAGGCAAAACAATGCGTGAATAATGTGACTTGCATCGATTCATTTCACGAGGACGCCGCAGAATGGGCGCTAAAGCCTGGCTCCCACGATGAGATTCTGCTCGCTATTTTCAGTCGCGACGTCGCTTGGGCTGCAAAAGCGTGGACCGTAGCTGAGATGGTGGACGTCGATACTGAAAACCCCAAATAGAATCGGGCATTACAAGTCGCTGATGGCCACTGGTAACAATGATCAACATCTCCTTGTATGGGCGACGGAGAAAAGCTCGCCGGAGAACAGCTCACCGGAGAAAAGCTCACCGCGAAACCGGCAGATGCGGAGTAAAGCTCGCCGGCCTTTGAGAGGATGCGGAGAAAAGGTCGCCGATTTTTTTTTTAACTTAGCGGATTCTGCGTCAAACGTGGCAATTTAACACAATTCTCATTCGTCACTTCAAACAAGATAACAATTTATCGACAGCTGTCAGTGCGCCATCTGTAGCTCTGTCAGATGAAGAGGTTTGCTCTTTGCGAGCTAATCTGAATAGTGATGTGTAAACCGTTTCAACTCCGAATATTGTCTACTGCCTAATATATAAGTACGTGTTCTTTGATCTAATCAGTGTCCGCTACGCTGTTTTCTTTCTATTAATTTCACTGACAAAACTTTAGTTGCGAGAACAGCTTCGTCTTGTCGTGTTGGTTGTTTTCACTCCAGCGTCATCATTTGAGCGGTTTTCATCGTGTATAACGTTTACGAACTCTCCCTATTCGCTACCTTACAGCAGCCTTGTCCGTAATCCGTTGCAAGTAACGAAATTACGTGTAATCCCTTACATTTATCAGTAATTTAGTAACGGAATAATTGCATAGTGTCTAGAGTAATTTTAAAGAAATTCTCTTACATTTTTACGTAACAGATTCCTTGTAATACGTTACTTTTTTTTTCACGACCAACCGCCCTCCCCCCCCCTCCCCCTTCGAAAGAAAGGTTTTTTTTTTTACTTCGGTAAAGTCGAGCGCAGTGACACTGTCACGCGAATTGACCAGCGCAAAGGGAAGCTTGGCACTGTTCAGTTCCCAAAGCCTTTTTTTTGCAACACCAAGCCCCTGAATCTATTTTTTTAGAGCCCCCAAAAATGTAAAACATCCAAATAAACATTTCTACAAAAAAACAAAAGAGGGGGGGGGGGGGGGCAAGTTATATTCCCTTTTTTTAGTCCCTTAATTTTTTTTTTTTTTTGATCGAAGACGGAGACAGGAGGACACCAAGTGGTTGTGTGCCTCTTCGTGAAACTCTAGATGGTAAGTTCACAGAAAAAAAAAAAAAATTAACATCATTTTCATAATGTCACAACACGATACAACGCTCAGTCTACCCTAAAATCCACTAAAATAGATGTGATAGGGATACGGTCCATTCGTCACATGCACACTCATCACGGGACGTTTGGTCACAGGACGATTCGTGACACAGGAACATTCGTCATAGGATGATTCGTCACGCGGCTAACCGGTCCCACAATAGTTCGTCCCCCCCAAAATGTATTGTTCAACTTGGTTCGGGCGGACAAAGTGGCTCACCTCATATCTTAGTATGTGTTTGGCTTCTGAAAGGCGAAGAATTTGTAACAAACGTTTTAGCTTCTGGTTCGGTCCCGAACATTGAATGTTAGTTTGGCCTCACAAAGTGGGTCACCTCTTATCTTAGCATGTCTTTCGCTTCTCAAGGTCAAAGAATTTGTAAGAGACGTTTTAGCTTCTTGGTCTGTCCCGAACGGTGAATGCGGAGGCTATATAAGAGCGACTATTTTTGAACTCGGTCTACATTCAAAATAATGGAGGTGATCGCAACAGAGAGAGGTAGAGCCATGATGCTGCACGAGGGGTACTCGTACACATGCAGCAGAAAGAATTTCGATACTTATTAATTTCGTCGAATAGGTGTATGCAAGGCAAAAGTAAAAACTGATTTGGCTGCCAGTCGGATTATTGCTCGTTCAAGCCAGGAACTGAGATCAACCTGCTGAAGTCTCGTAATATAACGAAAGTAAAAGCGGAGGAGTATTGTAAGTTTAGTTTTCCTAACCATTGGTTTATCTGACAGTGGGAAGTCGTGAAGCTCCTCATCACGGAAATTGGACAGTTGTTGAAATTAGCGATTTACTATCGTCCCTTGCCCGATCGATGTGACCGAATCCCGGAGAACAGCTCACCGGAGAAGAGCTCACCGCAAAACCGGCGTATGTGGAGAAAAGCTCACCGACTATTGAGCATATGCGGAAAAAAGCTCGCCAATTTTTTTTCTTTTCTTTATATGGAGGCTGTTGGATCGGTAACCGGACAAAAGCTCACCGGACAGAAGCTCATCGGACAAAAGCTCACCCGTTTTTCGACAGACCCGGACAAAAGCTCACCCATTTTTTGACAGACCCAGACAAAAGCTCACCTAGATTTTTTTTTTTTTTGCTACCCGGGCGAAACACGGGCTGAAATAAAGTGCGGACGCGATGGACATTGGATCATTTTTAGAAGAACTTGTACCCCATCCACCATTGAGTTGCAAATTTTTAAAAATACTTTCAAAGAACGGGAGTTGGGCCTTTTGGAAAAGTACAAGAGAGATGACCAATTTAGAAAACTGTGCGGGAGTTTAGACAGGCTCGCGTTCCATCCACCACAGCTTGTTCCACAAGAACTAACCACCAGGGAAAAGTTTACTGGTGACATCGGCTACCTGCTGAACTATTTTGATTGCACGTATGTCAACGGCCGCTTCCGTTATGCTTCTGTTCCATCTGCGGCGGCACCCAGAGCGAATTCTTCCTTTCGCCTGACTCTGCGCCGACGACCACCGGAGTTTCCCCCGTTACGGGGGAATATGTACGACGCCACTCTTCAAGATAAAGACCGGATGAACAACACCTGCGAAGGATGGAGTACCGGGTTCCAGAAGCTCGTCGGCCACGCCCATCCAAGCGTCTTGAGGCTGATTGAATGCCTACAGCAAAATCAGGCGCTCGTTGCCACGGCATTGACACAACCCCGGAGAAATGAGCCCACAGTAAAGAGGGTGCGAAAAACCACTCTACGCCTGCAGAATCGTTTTAGAAATATTTGCGAGGGCTTGCCTGTACATCGAGATCTACCAAGACTGCTGGAGCTAGTAGGGGACTGCATTCGCTCCAAACCAATAGATAAATAAACTTGTTTGTATTAAAATCAACAAACCATGCGCCTGTCAGATTTAATTTATTGTTGCCTTTTTGTGTCGCGGGCATGCACCTAAGTTGTCCGCACTCGTGTTAAGACCAACATGAAATTTTCTCGTGGTGAGCTTTTGTCTGGTGAGCCTTTGTCCGGTGAGCCTCTGTCCGGTGAGCTTTTGTCCGGTGAGCTTTTGTCCGGGATTCGTTGGATCATGCGTAACATATATCAATTTATTATTATTAAAGTTCGTCAGCTTTGTCAAAAAGAAAATGCCCTTTTTTGTAATATTTGCTAAGCTTATTAAGTATATTGCTTCCAAATTAATAATGGTGTGCCAGTGTTTTCTGTGGCTTACCGTATAGTCAACTAAAGCCTAACTGAAACTTTATGAACTTGAATAACATGAAAAAGCTCGAAAACCTATGTCTCCCTAAAACCTAAAAATCAAAACTGTAAACACCGAAAATTCGAAAGTGCATGCGCAACAACACGGTGCCTGAAAATCTCATTGAAGCTTTTGTTAACCTTTGAAAACAGGAAAAAAACAGTCAGTAGGATATCGAGGCTTCTTTCTTCCATAAACATGCACGTTTTCTAGCCGTTCGTGCTGGAGTTTCCGCACGTTTCTTTTGTGTGATAGTGCCCTTCTACGGTGAGCCACTCGCGACCTTCAGAGCTGCACACTGGCACGTTGTTACTCGTGACCTATATAAGAAGTAGTCTTCTGTAAAGTATCGAATAGGGCGAGTTGGTAAACGTTATACATGATGAAAACCGCTCAAATGACGGCGATGGAGTGAAAACAACCAAGACGACACGACGAAGCTGTTCTCGCAACTAAAGTTTTGTTAGTGAAATTAACAGAAAGAAAACAGCGTAGCGGACACTGATTACATCAACAAACACATACTTATTTATTAGGCACTACACAATATTTGGAGCTCAAACGGTCCACACACCGCTATTTATATTAGCTCGCAAAGAACAAACCTCTTTGTCTGACAGAGCTACCGACTGCGCACTGTCAGCTGTCGATAAATTGTTGTCTTTTTTACCGGTGAACGATGTTCTGATTTTATACTTGCGGCTTCATTAATATACAGAATGGGTGATTACTAATTTCTGAGGAATTAGTAAATATGCCCAATGACCTTCAAGAATAATATAAAAAAGAGGACATTTTTTTCTGTTTTTTTTTTTTTTTAATGAAGTGGCGAATGCAAATTGTGTTAAATTGCCACGTTTGACGCAGAATCCGCTAAGTTAAAAAAATCAGTGAGCTTTTCTCCGCATCCGCTCAAAGGGCGGTGAGCTTTTCTCCGCATCTGCCGGTTTTGCGGTGAGTTTTTCTCCGGTGAGCTTATCTCCGGTGAGCTTTTCTCCGGTGAGCTTTTCTCCGGTGAGCTTTTCTCCGCCGCCCGATGTGACCAGTTGTCCGCATGACGAGTCATCTTGTGACGAGCGTTCCTATGTGACGAATCGTCCTGTGACCAATTGTCCTATTATATTCCGACATGTCGTCAATTCAGTGAAGAACCTTCACGTTTACGTATGTTTTCTCGTTTTCTATTTGGGTTCCTCGTTCAGGGTTGATCCCAACATCTGTAAGAACAGAGTTACAAAGTAGTTTTGTTTTACTACCGCAGCTCATAATACGCCAGTTAAAAATAATTAGACAATAAATACCTAAATTGGCCAGTGACTAAAGCTTTCGAAGCACTGATCTTTCGAATATGCGCAAGTAGCTAGCACTCAGGCTTGTAGGTTAAGGAAACTCCCCCATATGAACTTCTAAATTCACATAGACACTTTTTTTAGCAATCTCACACCAGGTAAGCACCGAACAGCCATTCCCCTATTTACATATTTCGATGAGTTATAAAATGCAAATAAAGAACAAAAGGGAAGATCTGCCAGTTCTCAACTATGGCCTTTTATTATGCAGCACATTATACATTATAGCATTTTACTATTATAATTTTGAACAGTAAAATAGGTCATTGCTTTTTTTTCTCGCTCTGCACTAATTAATTGATAAAAAATGAGTTGTCTTTATGTTAAGCAACTTGCACATCTTCGAAAAGACACACTGCGAATATTATGTAACAACAATATTCAATTGAACCACTGTTACAAGACACCCCCTGTTGTTACAACACTGTTGTTACAAGACCCCCACAACTTCGGGATATAGGAAATGTTAAAGTTCAGAAAATATATCCCTACTGGATCTAATGCTGCAACAGCGCCCTTGGAACCGATTTATTTTTTTTTTTTTTTGGTTTGTAAAAATTAAAAGTAGAAATAAAAGCCTTGTTATTTTGAATACACACTTTAAGTCTTTTTGAACGAAGACTAGTCGCCGGTGGCGTCGTGAGGCAGGTACGGTGATTTCTTAAAGTATATAGCGCATCCTAAGTTACAACGGAGACAGTGCTATGAAGAGATAATTATATTTGAATTTTAAATGAAAAGTTCCACACATTAAAAGTATCGTTTGGTGGCGTATATTCGCACACTACCAAATATATTTGAGTAAGCGAAGGATAGGGAACACGAAATAAAATGATCTGACTTGCTTTTTATTCTACACTATTTCACCATAGCATGGCTCTGGCATTGACAATAACTTTAGCTGCACAAGTTTTGATGCAAGCAATAAACATTCTAAAACGAGGAGCTCACGTCTGGAGCAATTGCTGAAATGTGTGTTAGATCAGATGAAATATACAAACGAACAAAAAAACCAAATGATGCCAAGAAGCACGAATGAGCTCAATACCTTTGAATAAACTCCAAGGTGGTGCAAATCTCTTCTGTGTACGCAATGTTGAAAACATTGTACGCGCTCAATAGTACAGCCGGTGCGTGGTCAAACATGTGAATTTCATTCATCACAGTTATTCCATCAATGAAGATCGAGTACATGCTGGCTGAGCATATGCTTTCCCCTAGAAAGGGAAGTAAGGATAAAACAAAAGGCGTGAAGGTTGATATAAGATGTAGTAAATTGCAGAATTATAATTGTAGGTCGCAATCATTATAAAGTTATAGGCGATATTGATGACTTGGGGTTTGGAAAGTAATCAGTGAATGCTCACCATGAACTACAATGCATGGGGAGATGGGTGGTGCATCTTGACTCATGTCAGTTACTGGCTGGCCTTAGTGGCAGGCACCATCACAATATTCCTCCAAAAGACCGGGTAAGTGGGATTCGATCTGAGGCTCGGTAAATACCTGGCCCAGATTTGTTTTCTAGGGCGTATTTTAGTGTCTCTTTAACGGGGACATGCGGCGAAAACCGGTCCTTTTGGCCACGACTACGTCCCAGGCACATACTCGCTGTTTCCACATAAGGAAAGTGCATTCTCAAATATGCAGACCTTATCTGTTCTGGAAGAAAAACGATGGCATTCAGGTACATAACGTCGTACTCAATGTCACGCATAACCCGGTGTCGTGGTTCAGGTCAACCGTCTGAGTGAAATAGGAGAGCGCACGGTCGACGGTATAAATCAATTTATATAAAACAGAGATATACGTAAACAGGAAAGATGACTAATGTCTAAGTATTTACACATATACAGTTAGAAATGTTTGGAACTCTCACGTCCCTGTTCAGGTTGCTGACATCAGGCGCTGTGGTCGCCAGTGTCTATTGAAACTTGATGATGTTTTCTTGACGGAGCCAGTTGCTTTTTACCAGGGGTCGCTGCCGAGGCATCTCCGTGCTCTGTTGAAAGTGTCCCAAGTTTTGCCGAGAAATTATCCGCTGGGTACCAGGGTTCGTCGCCTTGATACTTTAGGTCTCAGTAGAGGGCAGCGGGTCCGAGTTACGGTGGAGTCGGCATGCATCTGCGGTTCACGGCCGAGGACTGCAGCTTTCTCGAGTCACCGTCGAATCTGTCTGCATCTGCGGGTCACGGCCGAGGTATGCAGCGTTCTCGGGGCACCGTCGAATCCGTCCCCTTGCTCGAGCCCCATCTCCTCGAGCTTCTTCTTTTCTTCCTCTTCACTTTTTACCGCCTAGCCTTGCAGCTCTTCTTTCCACCTCTTCTTCTGTCACCGCGTAACGTGACAATAACCCCCCTCTTCAGTATTTAGTTTATCTAAATTCTCATTCCTTCATGTTACGCGGCTGTCCACCTGTTTTCACTTTGTCGATGCACAAGTTCGCATACACGCACAAAAAGTAACACCATTTTTCTTTCCTGCCGCGCAACAAAAGATTAACTCAACAATCACTGAGGCCTCAACCAACTTAACCTATTATTTTACTTAAAAAAAAATTCAACCACTTTCATTAGCTGCTGTATCCCTACTCCTCATTTACCCTGTCTTTCGGTGAGCACATCTCATATATGTCGACTAAATGAACTTCAAATGTACCTAGCTATACCCTGCTCAGATAATCCGCCCCGATATTATCCTTTCCTTTTATGTATCTTACGTGGAAAGCAAACTCTTGTAATGCCAGACTCCATCTCATCACCCTAGAGTTGTTTAACTTCACCTTGTACAGATATTCTAAGGGCTGGTGATCAGTTTCTCCCAGAAACTTTTTTCCCATAAAGATACACGGCGTATTTGCCCACTGCCCACACTAGCGCAAGGCACTCCCGTTCTATGGCTGCGAAGTTTCTCTCGCTTGCACTTAGCTTACGACTAGCATATGACACAGGATGCAGCATACCTTCATGCTCCTGCAGGAGCACTGCTCCTACTGCCGTGTCAGATGCGTCTGTACGCAAAACGAACTGTTTTGACAGATCCGGCGCCAACAAAACTGGTGGTCCTGCCAACTTCTTCTTCAGTTCTTCAAAACTGGCACTATGTTCTGCTGTCCACGCGACGACATTACTTCGTCCCTTTTTTGTGAGCTCGGTCAGCGGCGCTGCTATTTCCGAGTAGCCTGGTATGAACTGTCTGTAATATCCGGCGAGACCTAGGAAGGCTCTCACTTGTTTCTTTGTTTTTGGCACCGATGCCTTCTGTATCTTTTCCAGTACCTCTGGCTTTGGAGCAATTTGTCCCATACCCAGCTTATGGCCTAAGAATGTTATAGAATCAAAACCCAGCTCGCATTTGTTTGGTTTTGCCGTGAGCTGGTTTCTTCTTAGGCGTGCAAATATTTCCTTTAGCGTTTGCCAGTGCTCTTCCCATGAATCTGTGGCTACTAATATGTCATCAATATAATGGTATACGTTGGGGACACCTTCAAGGACATGTCTCATTAACTGCGTGAACACTGCTGCTGCAGTCTTTAACCCGAAAGGCATGAATTTGAATTGATATAACCCGGAAGTTGTAGAAAAGGCAGTCTTCTCTTTTGCCGAGTCTTCCAGGGGTATCTGCCAGTACCCTTTCGCCAAGTCTATTTTTGAAAAGTACTTCTTTTGACCCACTTTTGTGAACACCATGTCTGTCCTCGGTATTGGTTCGGCGTCGTTAATCAATACCGTATTTAGGCTTCTGAAATCGACACATAGCCTATTGGATCCGTCGGGCTTCTTCACCATCACGATAGGGGAATATTGTAAGCCGAAGTTGACCGCTCAATGATGCCTAATTTTAGCATTTCCTGCACTTCTTCTTCTACCTGGTCTTGAATTGCAAACGGCAGAGGATACTGTCTTACGTACACAGGTTTTTCAGTGGTCAGTCGTAAAGTACATTGCAGCGCGTCCGTTCGTCCAGGTAGGTCGGAGAATATAACCTCATATTGAGTTATCGCGTCACACAGGTTCTGTTTTTGTGTTGGACTTAGTTTAGGGTTAATAAGCACGTTCTGTGCTCCCTGTTCCTCGCTTAGACTTGGTGTCCTGATCTCTCCTAGATCATCCGACGTGTATGCATCAACTATTACAGCGCAACTTTCTTTCTTGGGCGTGCGATCTTCGTATCTTTGCAACATGTTCACGTGGAACATTTTCTTTTTTCCACCAACGAGCAATTCATAGTTCACCTCTCCTTTCCGCCTGGTAACCTGATATGGGCCCTTCCATTGCATGGTCAACTTGTTGCGATCGCTTGGCAGCAGAATGAGCACTAAGTCTCCTGGTTCGAATCTTCTTGTCTGGCTCTTGCGATCGTAGTACCTTTTTTGTTTTGTTTGAGCTTCTCCTACGCTCTCGTGTGCTACTTCGCACGTCTTCTTTAGCTTGTGCTTCAGTTCCAACACATACTTATACGATGTTTTCAACTCTTCGTCCAGAGTTTCATTTGACCACAACTCTTTCAGTATAGTCAAGGGGCCTCTTACATTCCGCCCGTATAACATCTCGAAGGGTGCGAATCCCAACGTGGCCTGGGGTACCCCTCTGTAAGCAAAGAGCAGGGCTGGAATATACCGATCCCAGTCGGTGGGTCGCTCCTGACACATTCTCCTGAGCATCTGTTTGATTGTTCCATTAAATCGCTCAACAAGTCCGTTGCACATGGGATGATATGGCGTGGTCAACAACTGTCTGAATGATAATTGACAACTGACTTCCTTCATGAGGTCCGAAGTGAAATTAGATCCTCGGTCGCTCAAGATCTCTTTGGGTATTCCGTACCTGGAGAACATCTCCACAAGTGCCTCTGCTATATGTGGCGTGTCAATCGTTCTTAGTGCCACCGCATCAGGGTATCTGGTGGCCATGTCGACCATCGTAAGGATATATCGGTTGCCCTTACATGACGTTGGTGTTATCGGTCCGATAATGTCGATAGCTACCCTGTGGAAAGGCGTCTCAATTATGGGCATGGGTATCATTGGTGCCCTTTTGACAGCTCCTTTCGGAATTGTACGTTGGCACACGTCACAAAATCTCACATAGCGTTTGACATCGCTTTGCATCCCGGGCCAAAAGAAGTCGTTGGATACTCGAGCAATTGTGCTCTTCACCCCTTGATGACCCGACATGAGGGCATCATGTGCCAACTCTAATACGTTCTCCCGATACTTTGTTGGCACGATGAGTTGGTCTATCACGTCGCCCGAATCATACTCGCATCTCCGAAACAACATATCCCCTTTCATAGTGTATTGCGTCGTTACACCCGATCTCCATTTCTGTGTTTTCCTATCGAGGCTCCCGAAACATCGCTGGAGACTGTCATCCTCTTTTTGGTCTTTTGTTATTTCTTGTGCCGTGACCTCTAGCAACCTTATGACCGGCGCTTTTAGTTGGGGCAACGGTTTCTCTCCCGTTTCGTTAGTCTGCTTAGCTCGTACTGCAAACGAGATGTTCGTATCAACCTGCGCAGGTTTGCTGGGTGTGTTCTCTATTTCGGTAACTAGGTGTTTCCCACCTTTTAACTCTGGCACAGAGCAGTTGTTCACAGCTGGCAACTTACTATCATTTTCACGACGGCTCTCTGTTTGGCCCAAAACGTGGTGTTCACGACCAGGCATCTCATTAGTTCCTGTTAACCATTCTGGGTCGGGACAGTCTACTTTCCTCACACCCGAGATGTTACCTAATATTAAATCGTAGAGTGGATCCTCAACACATTTTGCATTTACTTGTCCTGTGTAATAGGGCGTCTCGATGTATATGATGGCTTCAGGCATCATTCTCACAGTCCTGTCAACTAGAATTACCCCCGTGGACTCCCCGGTAAGCTCACTGTCGTGCACCAGGCTTTTTCTTATTAATACCGTGTTTGTACCACTGTCCCTAAGCACGGCTATTTTATTGCCATGAAATCGGCCTTCCACCACTGGCATTATTATATTCAAACCATACTTTGCATCTGTGTCGTCAGTGCTCGCCTTCACTTCGTTTTTTGTTCTCTCTTGGTACTGGTTTCCCCCTTTGGGCTCGGTCGATGATGCCTTCCTTTGGTTTAAAAAACATGCCACTTTGTTTTTCGACACGTTTCTGCATTCCTCAGCCTTGTGTCCGATTTTTCCACACTCCCAACAACGAATTCCAGCCTGTGCTTTTCGATACCCGCTTCTGCAATCACTAGCTTTATGCCCTGACTTGTTGCATAAGAAGCATTTGGGAGCTGTTCTCACTGCTCCTCCCGTTTGAGAGCTAGTCATGGGTTTTCCTCTACCGAAGTCCGGATCCCCTCCTGCGCTCGCATCCTCCTTTGTTTTTCCCAGATTCCCTTTCCCTTGTGCTTCTAAGTACTGGTCTGCTATTTGCGCCATTTCTTGTGTAGAATCAACCTTGCGTTCTTTTAAAAAAATGGCTAGCTTAGAATAACAGCAAGTTAGGAACTGTTCGCCTATTATTCTATCTCTTACACCGTCGAAAGTCTTCGCTGTTTCAGACATTTCGAGCCACCTATCGAAATAATTGCTTAGTCTCGAGCAAAATTGTAACCCGGTTTCAGCTTCCTCAGGTTTACTTTTCCTGAATTTTTCCCGGAAGCCATCAGCTGTAAGCCTGAATCTTTGAAGTAGTGCAATCTTCACTTTTTCGTAATCTAACGAATCTGATGCTGGCATACGACCAAACGTTGTGAGTGCTTCCCCGGCTAGACAAAGGCTCAAGGATGTTGCCCACTCTTCCTTTGCCCAGCCTTGGCCTACTGCGATTCTTTCAAACCTGTGCAGATATGCATCAAGGTCGTCTCGTTTCTCGTCGAAAGGTGGCATTAGCTTTTTCAAACATGCACTTCTTCGCGGTTGTACCTCCCCTCCCTCGTTGTTCGTTGGCCGATAACTTGAAGTTTCGGCTTGTGCTAGCCGAATCTTTAGTTCGATCATCTCTCGCTCACGCTCGAAAGAAGCTCGTTCTCGTTCTGCCCTCGCTTGTTCTCGTTCAGCTTCGAGTTTGGCATCTTCTCTAGCCAGCAACCTTTCCTCTCTAACGCGTTTCTTCTCCTCCTCAAAGAGATTCATTGTTTCTTCTTTCGTCAGGCCCAAAGAACTAATCATCGTCAATATTTTCTCTAAATCCATTCTGACAAACTGCTGTTAACTGCTGACCCGTGAAACAATCCTCTCTCACTCAGGGGTTTAATCCTGGCAGGCTCGGCAATATTGTCGTGGTTCAGGTCAACCGTCTGAGTGAAATAGGAGAGCGCACGGTCGACGGTATAAATCAATTTATATAAAACAGAGATATACGTAAACAGGAAAGATGACTAATGTCTAAGTATTTACACATATACAGTTAGAAATGTTTGGAACTCTCACGTCCCTGTTCAGGTTGCTGACATCAGGCGCTGTGGTCGCCAGTGTCCATTGAAACTTGATGATGTTTTCTTGACGGAGCCAGTTGCTTTTTACCAGGGGTCGCTGCCGAGGTATCTCCGTGCTCTGTTGAAAGTGTCCCAAGTTTTGCCGAGAAATTATCCGCTGGGTACCAGGGTTCGTCGCCTTGATACTTTAGGTCTCGGTAGAGGGCTGCGGGTCCGAGTTACGGTGGAGTCGGCATGCATCTGCGGTTCACGACCGAGGACTGCAGCTTTCTCGAGTCACCGTCGAATCTGTCTGCATCTGCGGGTCACGGCCGAAGTATGCAGCGTTCTCGGGGCACCGTCGAATCCGTCCCCTTGCTCGAGCCCCATCTCCTCGAGCTTCTTCTTTTCTTCCTCTTCACTTTTTACCGCCTAGCCTTGCAGCTCTTCTTTCCTCCTCTTCTTTTGTCACCGCGTAACGTGACACCCGGGTAGCCTCGACTGAACAAAGCACGTTTTGAAGGCTTTCAGCAAGTTTGCCGAACATGCATTGTTTGTACAAGAGATGCCGACGTTGACATTCATAAATGGTTTTTTGACCGTTCGATACCGGCATAAGAAGCTTTCTGTTAAAGTTCAAATAATAAAAAAAAAAAACTAGATTGTATTTTACGGTTTTTCTTTTTTTCTTCCGCAGACAGACATTCAAACGTCGTAGTTGTATTCCGACAGTTAAGCTCAAATAACATTCACTCCCGGTGATATATCTTAAGGTCTAATGCCACATATGTTAATAAATGTGCATAAGTTGAAAACATAAAATCGGCGGCAGCAGAACTCAATGCATCAAAAGGAAAGAGGACGGAGTAAATATTTTGCGGCTTCTTTTTTCCCGTCGATTCTTATTTTTACCAACATGCTCCTACACAAATTTCGAACCTTAGATTGTTGTTTTTCATCGCTGTGAGTTGGTCTCTTTTCCTTGTGTAATCGTCTTCACCAAAAAGAAAAAAAGCATTTTTACGACACTTTTTTTTTCCCATTGACACAGCACGATTTGAAAATAATTACTATAATTTATTTTCGACATTTTGCGAGCAATTTTTCTTTTAATACTTTTCCACCAAGGAAAGAGAGCCACAACGGCGCATGCGCATCAGGGCTCCTGCAAGAACGACGGCCGCTTCCCGCAATGCTTGGAAAGAAAATGGTGTACCATCGCGATTCACACGCTTAGAAGCGTCCTCCGGGCTTCCCCTTGCCCCGTTGTTCGGCAGCGCCATGAAATACGTAGTGAATTTTACGACAGTTTGAAATGCGGTACATTTTGAAGATTTCGATATTTTCTTGCGGGACGCCGGACACGAACCCTCATTGCGGGACGGGTGGTCACCCTAAATGTGCCGTAGTGATGTGGCCTTTTAGATGTTTTAGCAAAGCCTCCCTTGTGCGGCACTCCTCTAAGCATGCTGACAAAGTGCACTGAAAGCTTTCCAAAATCCTCGAAGCAAACTGAACTTACCCTAGCCACGTTTACATGAATGCGACTTAGTCGCATCGAATCCAGTTGTTGCATTCAATGCAGTCATGTAAACGGCATAATGCGCAAAGAAAGCGCATCGCCTTCAAGCCGCTAGACAGAGGTGGATCGAGATGGCGAGTGCGCATTCATTCAGCCCATGTAAACGGAGGTCGCATCGCATTTTGAAACGGGGAGGATTATGGGAAGGCGCTTGCTGCGGGAGCGACAGAACAGCTGAGAACATGGCGGTGGCCAACCTCGTCTTCGGCGCGGAGAGTGGTCCCGTATGGTCGCCCGCAATTTTTTTACCGGGAACAAACGCGAGTTTTTATTGCCATCATAAGTAAACGGAATATAGCGGACCTGCTCAGTGAAGGCGGCCCCCGTCCAAGCCTTGCGAAGTACGACTTGCGCGTCCGAAGGGGTCCCAAAGGCTTCGGTGCAAGCACGAACAACACTTAGAGCTCCGAGCACTGTAGAGCACTGCATGGTAGCGTAGAGCGAGCAGCTCCTACCTCGGTGCCGTTCCTGGTTGCGCAGGAGCCTTTCGGACTGGGAGTCCGGTTGGTCCGGTTGCGATCGGCGAGGTCTGGCGCGGCGAAGCGCGGAGGCTTCCTCAAAGCGTGTGCACGCACGTCGCCTTTGGTCCAGAGTGATCCGGCGGCCCGGCCCGGAGCCCTAAACGCTTGGGTTTTGATGTTTCTTCCGTTTCGTAACTTATCCTCCAGCACCGAAGACAGAGGGCACGATTTTTTCATCACTGAACGCGGCGAAAGGCCTCCACGTGCGGTGCACCGGAAAACGTGGTGCGGCTGGTACCGGAACTGCATAACTTCGAGCTTTGACACGGCGTGGCGCCACCTTCTAGTGCGCATTCATGTAAACGTTACCGCGTCGGCTTCGTTCGAAGAACGAGTGGAGTTGATGCGCTGAAGTCGCTTTCATATAAACCAGGCTCCTAAGGCGTTCGAATGCCTATGTCTTCTCAGAATATGACATCTGAGAGTATCACACGTAACAAACTGGCGACAGCATCCTTCGTCCACACACGGAAGAATTCGAGAGCTGAAAACGTGCTCTTCGAATTGCGCAACCAGCAAGCGTGCTTGAACAGAAACTACAGATTCTGAAAGTAAACATCTCATTAAGGTGTTGTATTTATGCCCCCAACACACTATCCTTGCCAAGCAAGCAACAAATTGATAATGAAATACCTGTCACGAGTATCCAGTTACCTCCCGCTCCGAATTTTCAGGTGCACAAAAAGCCGGGAATGCGACGAACGAACGAGGACAAAATGGCGCGGAAACGGGCGGGAAAATGAACCGAACGTCCACTTCTTCCCGCGTTGTCCCAACCAAGGGCGCTTTCTTTCCTCCGCGAATCTCGCCCGTCGCGTTGTTGCTCTATTGTTTCTTAGCTGTTTTTTTTTTTTTTTGTTTCTTTTTTTCTTGGCTGGCGCGGCGTCGCATGTTGAAAGGAAGGACAAAGAAAGGAGGTGAAGGGGCGAAAGGAGCCTCTCTGGGTTCTCGCAGCACCCATGGCTGCTTCCGAAGGTCAAGCGTGGTGACCAATTAGCGATGCGCGTCTTTTCTTTCTGTTTGCTTTCTCCAAGGGGTTGTGCGTTCCCTCTCGCTGTTTTTTGCTCGTTTACGGTGCATTTCAAGTACTTCCTTTTCACGGCCTACTCGCAGTTTTTACTAGCCTATACCGCCGTAAATTTGGCGGTTATTTTTTACAGAGTAGATGGAAGAGGGAATGCTTAACCAGTCTGCGATCTGCCGATTTACGGTGCCAACTTCCTTCAGTGCCCTGAAGAAAGGAAGTCTATACCTGTTTTCACCTCAAGAACCGAAGTAAAACAAGTCCGGCTCCTCACGAAACATTACTAATTTCCCCCTTTATGTGGATAATGAAGACATATGTAGGTGAATTTTAGATTAGATATATGTTATCTTATCAAGACGTGCACGTTCCAAACGTCAAAAGCATCGCTTTTTCCTCGGACAACCGAATCTCGCAAGAAATATTTCGCGCCGCGCAGAACATACTTTTTTTTTTAGTTGAAAACAGGTATAGTGTTGGCCCACCAACAACTCTAACCGCGACAACTTTGAAAGACGGGAAAAGTAAAAAAATTAAAGCCGTTTACAACTCCCTGTAACGCAGGGTTAGAGCGCAGCTCTTGAGGAGTAGGGGAAGGCACGGAGGGGGGGGGGTCACGTGACCTCCGGGGTGGGGCGGGTCACGGGGCCTGGGGGTCACGTGACCTCGAGGGGAGGGGGGGGGATTTTCCGCTAAATTTAGCGGAGAAAATTTTCCACTAGATTTAGCGGGGAAAATTTTCCGCTAAATTTAGCGGGAAAAATTTTCCGCTAGATTTAGCGGGGAAAATTTTCCGCTAGATTTAGCGGGGAAAATATTCCGCTAGATTTAGCGGGGAAAATTTTCCGCTAAATTTAGCGGGAAAAATTTTCCGATACATTTAGCGGGGAAAATTTTCCGATAGATTTAGCTGCGAAATTTTTCCGCTAGATTTAGCGGGGAAAATATTCCGCTAAATTTAGCGGGGAAAATTTTGCGCTAACTTTAGCGGGGAAAATTTTCCGCTAAATGTAGCGGGGAAATTTACCCATCATGCACCGCGCGGTTACGCCGTACGCCGACGCCAACGGAGACGCCGACGCCGACGGCGACGCCGACGCCGACGCCGCTCAAGCCGGAAACGGGCGCCTAAAAAAGCATTGACTGGACGAGACAGGCATATCCGAGCTGACATGGTGCGTCTTCCTAGTGGTACCATCATTAGGAGACCCGTTCAACTTTTAAACCCCATGGAATCTCTTTACCAATGAATTGCCGTCATTAGTGGGGGAGTGTGAAGGAACTCAATCTTCGTCTTTCTTGTACAGTTATCGCACATTACACCATCCCAATAAACATTCTCATCTTTTGGTTTGGCTTTGTTCAAGCATGGCGTACGGCTCACTCCTCGTTGCGAAGTTCTACCAAGTGTAGAGGGGCTTGCGGAGCCTTCTATAGAGGACTTGTGAAGGAAAGTATACACTATTTCCTTGGTCCATGAGTACTGTGTGGTGAAATGATGTATTTATGGTGGCGCAATGGCACTGATTGCCTTTTCCCCCATGCGGGTGCTGTTTTTTAAACGAGAACATTCTGATGATGACTCAACGTGACAAAAATAATCGTATAATTATAAAACTTCACGACACAATTCTACAGGCCTTTCAATATTTAAGAGTAATTTAATATAATTCCGTTAAAGAGCTGCGTTGTGCTCGCATGATTTTTCCGACAGCATGTTTGGTAACAGTTCCGTAAATTGTTTAGGCGCATTGATACTTTAAACCCATGTTTATGTGAAAAAAAAAAACAAAAAAAAAAACTACCTCCAAATTCCGGTCTAAAACGTGCTTTTCGTGCAAGGCTCGTCAAATTTGAGGCGCTGGAGATATGCAGCATTCTGCGCTATGTCCTTATTTCGAACTCTTTTTGTTCGCCTTCCACCCATTGAAAACCATGCAGGAAGGACCTTAGAACACCCCTGGTATCGCTGCGTCGCAGCGTTTTTCCGTAACATAAAGTTCGTCTGCTTTCCTGGCCGTCACCATGGCAACGAATGCCGAATAAATGGAAGCATGCACGGTACCGCCCCGTTACAGCCGCGTGAAGCCATCAACGGCTGACGCCATTTTACGAACGCCGTCTGCTAGCCAAAGACGAACGCGGTGTGTCAGATCAACCGTCTCCGCCGGTGCGCCGCTGGCAAAGACGACGAAGCTGAGGCACGCCGACGGCGATCGAGCAAGCAGCAGCACCGCGGGACGACTGCAACGACGGCATTGGGATCAAAGGCGCGAAATAAGCAAGAACAATTTTTATATGAATCATAACACTCAATATCCAAGCTGGGGATCACATACCTTTGCTGGGTCTTTCCTGTGAACTTTTTACAGACACGAGGTGCCGCATTCAGAAAACAGCTTCGTTTGCAAAATATGGGGGCCCTGAAAAGGGCCGTTTAGACCGCTACCCAACCTATAACTGACGTAACGAGCACTTGACAAGCGGTTGGCGCATAAGTCGTCTTTATGCATGTAGACGGGCGACGGGCTCAGCGCAGCGGATCACTCGAAGTCACCGGGGCCGCCAGAATCCTCGTCCTCCGCACTGTAGGGAAGATCTCTGTCTGCGTCGGGGCTGTAGATTTTAGCGCCGTGGCGACGAACGACTGGAGTCTATCGGTGTTTCCGCGCACCTTCTCTCTCGTCCAAAACATGAACTTTGCAAGGTGACTAGTAAAATTGGTGGCGTTCGCGCCGTCCAGAGGGAAGAGAGTTTTTGACGTGGGACCAGGTGCCCTCCACCGTGTGCGCACCAGTGTTCGGGTCGACAAAGGTCAGCTTGTGGTTGACGGTGAGGTGCGTGAAGCGAGCGTGATCTACAAGCTTGCGATAGCCAGCCCAACAGTCAGTGGTTATTCTTGTTCCAGGGCAGACCCACTCGGCTATTAGCCCTTGCAGGGTTTTAGCGTCACGGGTCCCTTCGGGAACAAGAAAGCACCACCCGCTGCCACGCTCCACACCACCGAAAACCCACTGGCCAGGCCTTAAATACCCGCGATGTTACTTTCGCAGCCCGAATATACTCTCGTCTTGTTCTAAAGTCACGCCTTCGTCGCCAATCACCTCTGAATGCGTAAAGACGGCATTTACTACAACCTCCAGACAAAGGCTTGTCCAATCAGTTATTAGAGAGTTTTAGAATAGGGGACCCCAAAGCTTGGGGGCCCCAAAGAAATAGGGGCTCACCACTGCGCATGCGCAGAACCCAAACTCTGTTTGGGGGTTTGGGTTGGCGCTTGGGCCCCCAATTGCTTGGGGCCGGGTTGCGTCGGCAAACATGGCGGCAGCCTTTCCGCTCGCTTCGGAGCGAATTCGTCATGGTCGCTGCAGTATTAGGCAATTTCATTGCTAATGAATAGTGCAACCGGCTTTCGCTTTGCTTTATCTCGCTCAAATCACAAAGAATGAGCGGTGGGCTCGCCCCATTTTAAAGATTGTCCCCGAGTCTGGCCGTTCGTAAGCCTAAAGAGACGCGGTAATCGTTGACATGGCAACGTATGGCTACTCCGTGGCTCCGAGTGGATTTCGTTGGTGACACAATACCTGCAGCTTGAAAACAAGTATTTCAAGGCTTCAAAGTCGCTCCAGCTCAGATCTCAATAGTGCAGCTGCTCGCAGAGTATGCGCGCTCGCGTTCGTCTCAGTCTCGGCATTGTTGAAGGCCTAAATCTTCGGCTGCAGATGGTCAAAGCGCACACAAACGCCCAAACAATTCGAGAACGAGCCATACCTAAAGCAGCGCGCAAGCACAGGAGGAAGAAAATAGAACACAGGAAAGAGCGCTGACTTCCAACTTATGTATTGTGAAAGAAAGAGAAAGAGGAAGCTTCAGACATGAAGTCCACGCGCACCCAAAAGGTAAAAAGAAGAAAGAATAAAAACAGATACATTACAAAGTTGCAGTAGAAAAGGAGAAAACTGACATTATAAGGTCACGACGAAGAAAAGATGAGAAAAAAGAAAGAAAAACAACAACGTGGGCTTCATGTCTGAAGCTTACTCTTTTTCTTTCTTTCACAATACATAAGTTAAGAGTCAGCACCCCTTCCTGTGTTCTGTTGTCTTCCTCCTGTGCTTGTGCGCTGCTTTAGGTATGTCTTCTAAGTACCAGCTATACTCTGTTTCACCTTATGATGTACCGCAGGAAAGGCTACAAGCACGAGCTCCTTGCTCTAGGGCACATCTCGGCGGCACAAGCTCTCGTGCACCAAGGGAAGCTGCCAACGCTATGGGCTCGCGCTTCTATAGCCTTCGCTGCATAAGGTGAAACATAAGGTGAAACGGAGTAAGCTCAACTCTCTATGTTACTACGAGAACAAGCGCCAAATTAGAGCGCTACGGATTGAATTGTTTTGGCTACACCCGAAGCGGGATGGCCGAACGAGTCGAGGCCGATCCAAGGCCAGAAGAAAATGGCGGAAGAGAAGGCCCCCGCTCGCGTTCGCTTCTCGATCGACGATGACATTTATGTGCTAAGCGAAGTGTGCGCCACTTACCCATTCCAGGATTCCAGGAGATGGACTTCAATTGCTGAAAGGGTCTCCGAAGCAATCGGAAGAAATTTCTCCACGCGGGCCATCCGCGACCGGGTCGACCTGCTGCTGGCACAGTTTAATACGAAACACAGATTTCCCGGTGACTTTTGGTAACGTAACAAAAAAAAAAAAAAAAAAACAGGTCTGTGTGAACAAGTCTTTAGCCACGGAGTAGCAATACGTTACCATGTCAACAGTTACGACGCATGTTTAGGCTTAGGAACGGCCAGAATCAGGTACGATCTTTAAAATGGGGCGAGCCCACCGCTTATTCTTTGCGACTTGGGCGAGATAAAGCAAAACGAAAGCCGGTTGCACCATTCATTGGCAATGAAATTGGCTAATGCTGGAGCGACCATGACGAATTTGCTCCGAAGCGAGCGGAAAGGGCGCCGCCATGTTTGCCGGCGCAATTTGGCCCCAAACCAATTTGGGGGCCCCACGCTATTTTTCGAATTTCACGTTGGGGGCGCGCGCCAACCCAAGACCCTGGGTTCTGCGCGTGCGCAGTGCTAAGCCCCAATTTCTTTGGGGCCCCAAAGCTTTGGGACTCACTATTATATAACTCTTTATAACTGTCGTGCTGCTTCAGCTACAGGATGGGCTAAAAGCAAGCTACGCTTACCAGCGTCGTGCCTGTGACCGGGGAATGGCCCGTCGAATTCGCAGATAATTCCATTGGCGCACATGATAGCCTGCTATTTGAGGGCGTGCACTCTCTTGTGACCAGAGAAGTAAATCTTCTGATTCAGAGACGGTCGGCAGATGGGTCTTGCTGTGCCATTCCAACTGGTGTTACCCTCCCTATTATTTGTACCGCAAGCCACAATAAAGCATCGTTTCAGCGCAAATGTTTTGCGTTTTAATAATTTTTCACTCTTAAGAAGTTCGTTAGTTGTCCACAATGGCGCTGCATGCGAAAAAGGCGAGCGTGCCGCGTTGCGTTGTCACAAACCCTATTCTATAAGCACGCTGCGTGAGGTGTCGTTGCGTTGGGTACCCCAAAGCGTTGGGTTCCCCAAAGCGTTGGGGCCCCCTATTCTAAAACTCTCTATTGTCTTACTTGTGACATCAGTCTCCCGCTGAAGGACGGAGCACGGTAGGTTCTGGGACCAGAGTTAGAGATGAAGGCGATCCCTCAAAAAATTAACCGCTCCATACCGAGACCCCGCCCCGGCACTGAACCTTGACCGGTTTCCTCTTGGACACCTCACGAGTCATCCACACACCGCACCTCCGCGAGTAGCCATTAGCAGATTTAGCGCGGACTTGCAGCGTCATCGCAGCTTCGCACTCTGGGCACGCACGAGAACCCAGGAGCAGGCCCATGCCCTGAAGCAAACTAATTGCTTCAATAGGGTCTTTCATGGCGTCATGAAGACGGCTCAAGTTAAACGCCATGGCACTGCGATGCTCACCTCTAGAAGAATAAAGGCCGGTTCCCACATGCAGGGAAACGCTAATGTAGCCCTTCTAACGTGTCGTCAGCTGCTTATCGTCTGCCATGAGCAACAGTTTTGACAGTGCGATACAATGCTGGCGAACGCTCCCATCAGCACGCGCTTAGCGCGAGGTCAGTGCTGTGCTCGTAGCGCTCCGCTACGCCGAGAGGGAACTGCGCGGTTCTTTGCATTTAATATTTTTATTTGATCCGCCATTTCATACCTCGTGACACCATTCCAACAAACTCATTGGTTAATCAGTCGGACCACACCATCGCGCGACAAAACAAACGCCAATCGTATGACCAGAACGGTTGCCATGGTCGGCATCGTTACAAAGAAGAAAACAGTCGGACGCAAAACCAAATGAAGTAACAAAGTGAATAACAAATTAATAAGGGAGCCGTTCTGAGGCGGCGTGTTCTTTGATGATAAGTGTTGCTCGCAATGTTCCTTTTTGGTTTTCTTTTTTGTTTCTTTACCCTAGAGGATGCCACGACCCTTATTTGAAGCTGATTTGTTCATTCAATAACAAACACCGCGTTGGAACGAAGGAGGGAGGGAGCCTTGGCGTTAGAATTTGACGTAGTGTAGATGAAAAGAAAAATAAGAATGTACAATATAAACCGCATGCCAAGACCGTTATAGACCTTTCCAATGTTTACAAAATCACAGTCCAGCGTGCGATCTTCACAGCCCAGCACGTGCGTGTTCGTCGCTTCGGAAAGCGAGCAAAGCACGCGCCATACGCACGAACGCTCAAAATGGCACCGGCCACAAGCTCGTTTTTGGAAACGTCTATACTCCGCACTCGGCGAGGCCTCATGACGCCGCCGACAACCGTTAGGCTATTTATTTTGTTTATTTAGACTTTTATCGCGACGACTACTCCACCGTGCCTCAGAAGTTCCAGCTGAGGTCCGGCAGTTTTTAATAATTATTATTTTTGTCGTTTGAAGGGTTTCCAGCAGCTTTACTGATGAAAACCAGGCATCTGACACCCAAACATCTGACGCCGTTTCTGTCTCTCACGTGGCATTCGAAGCGGAAAACTATGGCAAATGCACATTAAGCTGTTCTTCAACATGTGTCGCCAAGTGTATTTATATTAGGTAACTGCAACGTACCGAAACTGAAAGGAAAATGAAACGTTTGAGGTTGTATACTAAATTTCAGGTGTAATCAATAGATATGCTTGTTGTGGAGAATTTAATATCGAAATTTGTTTCTTATTTAATGTATCGTAATTTTTATTAGTTGATGCGATTCATTTTTTAGCACCGAAAGAACAGTTTAAAAATTCATTTTCATACTGTATCATAGGCGCATTTTCTGAACAATGAATTGCTTATTTTTTTTTAATTCAATATACCCCACAGACCATTCACGTAAGTTGTTGTTAACGTTCCAGCGTTTTAACGCGAGAAAATCAAAGTTTGATAAAAACCTATGTGGTTTATTAGAAACGGCATAACAATTATTAAAGGTAAACATAATATCACGACCTTACAATACAACTAAATAACATCTATTTAATTTGAAATTAATTTTTTGATTCAAGAAAATTAAAAACGGATATTATAAACCATCAAAAACGAAGGAACACTTCGTGAACAGTGGAATATCACCTTTGCGCAGATGGCTGATTTTCTCCAGCGCCTAAAAGTTTTGAGCGCCTTTGAGAAAGGTCATGTTCGTTTGGCCATCCGACGGCAGACTTTTCCACGTTGCATGGGGATAAGGTCTCCCATTGCCAGGTTTGTTTCTTCATAACACAACGTTACTGGTACAATACTCTGTCTCAAAAAGATGTTTCGCTGGCGCCCTCGTTCGGTTACCTTTCGTGACGTCATTACCTTGTGAACAACAAGTTCGATGGTGTTTGTAATGGGTATGGTGGAAGCCTGAAATCATAGCGCTCTCAAAGCAACACTGCCAACACCGTCAAAATTGAAGTTCTTACATTCCTCTTATTTCCGTCGATGAGACATCCTTTGCTGACGTCATGGTCAGCATTCGGCCAATCGTGGTGGGCCGACCAGAGCGACGCTTTCGTTCGCTCACGTCGCCAATACTCTGCGACCTGCCCTTTACGCACGAGGTCTTGTACTAACAAAAACATTATGCTGAGCTAGGCTTCCCCGCCTGTGCCCGTGCCTTTACTGCAAACATTGTTAAAGCAAAAAAAAAAAAAAAAAAACTCACTTTTAAAACTTGGAGCGCTTCTGTCCACTGAGATCACACTCAATGTGATTACAGCTCCGGCCGTTATCGGCGATTCGAGACATTAAAGTTGCTTTCTATAGATACTGCGAAATTGCAATAAAAGATGGCGGCACATAAAACCACTTCATGTTTTAAAAGCAGTGCAAGGTGCGCCGATGCAAGAGTCACGTGCAACGTGTAGTGGCAAGAGCGGCGCCCGCTTAAAATGGGACGCGTGTCGACGGTCAATGTAGATGCCGCGAGTGGCGCTGGAGTTCCGAGTCGTAGGAGAAGTTGTGGCCGATACCTGCCACAACTTCTCATACGACTCGGAGGAGATGGTAGATGTCCGATGAGCGAAGTCGACGACGAAGCTGAGGCGGTACGCTTCTCCCGAACGTAGCACCGTAGAACTTTTCCTTGTGATGTAGTGGTGGATGTACACAACAAAGATTAGTTATTTCTCTATTTATCCTTGTTATATCAGTATCGCGTGGTTTCTTTCCTAGCTATTAAGCGTGCAGCCCAAGTGATAGCGTTGCTGAACGACCTGTCAGTAATGTGAAAGGGGCGATATTAATCAAATAATCTCCATCAAAAACACGTGAATAATAAAAGTAGAGGATAGCACACACTCTAGAGGTATTAGTGCAAAAGAAAACCTTCAATATTTCACTTTAGCAATTGCTCTGCGTCGCGAAACGCTCCAGCCGAACCACAGTCGTACACGCCGAGCAGCGCCGACGACGAAGCTGACGGGGGCACGTTCCTAGCGCTCAGAATAGCAGCGCTAGGGTGTCGTCTACGCGCAAAATCTTCGCGCGGCGGCCGCCGCTCTTGCCACTAAACAAAATGGGGTTGTGTCTATGTTTATACAGACTAGAACATGGTCTGCCTCAACGGGCGACGAGTCTCCCAGCTGTAGATGAGAAATTTAGCCAGTGCAGTAGAACCCCTAGCCTGGGGTCTTTAACGTGCACCACGCAGTAGTGATACCCCTATTGAAAAAGGCCAATATGAACTCGGCTTACTGGAAATATTGTATTCCAATGAAGTTGATGGAAACCAATAAAAACTTATTGTTATCCCATTAACCCAATACGCACGATGGGAATTCTTATCGGAGCACAATATCCCAATATAATGCGTGGTTATTGGTATACAACAGGATAATGGAGCACAATATTCCGATAGAACTTGCGGTTATTGGTATACAACACGATATTGGTGCACAATACCCCGATATAATGCTTGGTTATTGGAAAAGAATACGACATCTCGTGCATATTGGTGACCGACACGGACATACTGTACGGCCACACCATATATAAATATCGGTTGTCGACCACGGGCCCAAAGGAGAATACAATATGAAATCGCGTGCATATATCTCAGAACGAATTCCAAGTTACCAACATGAATTACGTCGGCATATACCGCGGATTAAGAGGAAACGTAACACAATATTGAGCGTTCGTGAAGCATCATGTTGATATCGGTATGCCCACATATACGACATCGCGTGAATGATAACGTAAAACAGCACGAGTTACCATATGGCAATACGCGAGAGAAAGATATTGGGTGGGGATACACACGGAACACAAACGTTCTGCGTTGCGAACACATTAACATTGATCGACAGTGCAAGTATGTACAGCTGTTGGTACGGCACACAGTAAACACAGCCTCGCGCACTTGAAATGCTAGGCAACCACCAAACCATTCAGAATAACTAGCTGGAACACCCGCGACTTACCTTTCAATGAGAAAGCCCAATAACGACGTGCTTATTGGAGTGATCGTTTTCCAACAAATGTTTATTGTAGTTGTTGTAATGCAACAAAAGTTGATCGCCGAACGATAAACCCAACGTACCGCGATACAATTCGACGTTGCAACACAACATCGCAATACAAGAAGAAACTATCGGTGTTGGGACCCAAATCAAACGCGATACGCGACAATGTCAGTTCGGGCGATAAAATAATGAGGGTGAAGAGGTTTGACAGGTCACGTGCATGTAGTTCTTACGCGCATTCATCGATATTTACCCACCTTTCTGGTAATCCTACGTCGTACACAAAATCCACGACAACATGCGAGCACATTTCACCCACCACTCTTCGTCGCCTGTTTCGCGAAATTCACACACTATAAAAAAGGACGTGAAAAATATGTGCATTGGCGCCATCAAACCATACGTCACAGTCTCGTTTTTTTAGATGAGTTTCCATGATTCCATCGTCAACCCGCGCGCGCGCCAGTTCGCGTTCCGGATGCAGTTCCTCTGTTCGAAGGGCACGAGCCTGCGTTGTAGCCGAGGGCAAGCCTGGCCAAGCCGCCAAGCTGGCCAAGCCGGCGAGAGAGCCGCCAAGCAGAGCCGCCGAGCATGCAACTGTGCAGCGGAGCGAAACCAGCACACTTTCAATCGCTTCGAAAGGTACGTATGCACGACTTTATTACTTGCAGCATTGAGTGCTTTGGTGTACACGGATCAAAGAAAACACCGAAGGACAGAAAGGAGACATGAAGTTTTGAAATCGCAGCTTATTTGAACGCGTGTCCCCTGTTGAAAGCCTCTAGCTGTGCCGCTGTGCTCTGTTGCAGGCGTCGTTTCGACTGCGTGTACTCCAATGTAACGTCAGTCAATGTTCACACTCGGCTAGCTTTGCTATCTTGTTAGCTCATGTACGAAATAGACGTAAAAACCAGCGCCGCGTCTCTTTCGGATACTCAGCCTCCAGCACCTTCCTTCCGGCGTGCTTTCTGCCGCGACCGTTTGACGCATTGGATTCGCGGGCTCGTTCGAAGAGGCGTTGTTTGAAGCTGACGAGTCGCCGAAGTGTTACCGGAGCTTCTCTTTAGGAAAGTCACGATCGACGCTCGGCTCTGAGCTCGTACTTTTTTCCTCCCGTTTCGACCATGAGTGCGACCACTGATCTGTGGTGCCGACTGGCGCTGAACGAAGTTGAGAAACGCTAGCGAGTGAGTCAGATTTTTGTGACGCCGCCCAACTGCGCAAAGCAAATAGTGTAAAAAAAAACGCGTTTTTTATCTTTTCGTTGACCATGTTTCACCTCAATCAACGCAAAGTGAATCGCGGCTGTACGTCGGTCGACTCATCACTGTGCCTAGATTGTAGATTACTACAACGAGCCTTTTTTGTGTGATCTTATTCTGATATCTTTATATCCTGCTTTTTCATCTTGGCTGCACACTTCTAGACGACCTTTTCTACATATTGCATCTCCTTGTCGACATGTCGCTGGTGCTTGAGACTAATTGGAAGTCAGTGTTTGCTCACTGCTTGGTGCACATATTTCATGTTCAACATCAGCTATCTGAAGGAGGCACCATGAAACCCTGGAATTTGTTCAGAGGTACCTCAACATACTGTATTAGAGTGCTGTTTTGTATGTTGCAGTTTCGTACAAAACCAAATTCCACTTTGTTGGTAATATACCCTATAACTGTTCACTATAATTAAAGTTGCTATGAAGCATTGGCCACGAGAGGTGACTCGGCCAGCGTGGCCGAAAAATTCCTCGCATAATTTTCTCCAGGGGTCATTTTGGATGTTGACAAATTTTCTTATGAATAATGAGTGTTGTTCACGTGTTTTTCTTCTACTTTTCGTACAGGTACTTCAGTTACATAGACCCCAGCAAAGGTAGCAAGACAGTCTCATGGGGTCACACCAAGGATAACGGCATTCCTGCTAGAGTCCCGAGTCTTGTCACCGAACTTCACTAAACATAGTGGTACATTCCCTTTCCTTAACTTTTCCCTCTGGAATGTGTTTTTCTGTTGTTGTTGTTTGTTTTGTTTTGTTTTTTGTAAAAAGGTTAGTATGACGTTTAAACACCCAAACGTTCCTAAATGGTTTCGGTAACAGACAATGGGGTGTCTTAGGCCCGCTTCAAACGGGGCAACTTCTCCAGCAATTTCGGGTTTGCTGGCGGGTTGTTCCCTAGCTTTTCCTAGATCGACATGAATTGCTGAGATCGGGTCCGGCTCGAAGCGGACGAGCAACTCACACAACTCGGAGACGTTTGAAACGGCAGCAGCCAATCAGGAATGTGATATTTTCACACGACACCCCTGTGGTGGTGATGAGGACAACTGAAAACTTAGTTCTGGTTTGAAATGGATCGTTTTTGGAAATAAACTGTTTCAAAACGATGAGTTAGTATTCTCAGCACAATTTAAAGATATAAAAACATGTTTTTTTTATATAACTGTGCATCTAAATAGTGCAAGAAAAATAAAATTTCATGATGATGATGGCAAGTCGTAGCAATTCGGTTTCTGCGTGTGAACGCGGGCGGCCCGTGTTGCTGGTGTTGCGACGTCAAGTTGCTGGGTGAAATTGCCCCGTCTGAAGGGGGCCTTGTTGCTTGGTAAAATTGCCCCGTCTGAAGCGGGCCAAGAAGGCCCGCTTCAGACGGGGCAATTTCACCCAGCAACTTGATGTCGCAACATCAGCAACACGGGCCGCCTGCGTTCACACGCAGCAACTGAATTGCTACGACTTGCCATCATCATCATAAAATTTTATTTTTCTTGCACTATTTAGATGCACAGTTATATCGAAAAAAAAACATGTTTTTATATATTTAAATTGTGCTGAGCAATACTAACTCATCTTTTTGAAATAGTTTATTTTCAAAAACGATCTATTTCAAACCAGAGCCAAGTCTTTAGCTGTCATCATCACCACCACGGGGGTGTCACGTGAAAATATTGCATCCCTGATTGGCTGCTGCCGCTTCACACTTCTCCTAGTTGTTCAAGTTGCTCGTCCGTTTCGAGTCAAACCCGATCTCAGCAATTCGGGCTGATCTGGGAAAACCTAGGGAACAACCCGCCAGCAACCTCAAAATTGCTGGAAAAGTTGCCCTGTCTGACGCAGGCCTTAGGGAACTGAAATCAAGGGCAGTGGAGCTCTAGGTTCAAGCCCACGTGGAGACATATTTTTTTTTATTTTTTTAGTACAAGTATATATATATATATATATAAAATAAATAAAACTGGGAAGAAAACAGCAACAACGGACGATTTAATCTTTGACGTTTCGGCATATATATATATACATATACTTCTTTTTTAGAGTTTTAACGTATAGACGCTTAATTTACACACTAATTCACATTCAGAAGTGCTTTTATTCACACTCTGTAGCTCTCTAGTGCTTGCAATAGCTTCTTTGTGAGCTATTGCAAGCTCTGCAAAGGGAAGGGCATCTTCCCACCCTTTGCAGGCCGTAAAGCTGTGGCTTGCACAGCTCTGGCAGGTCGCACCTCGCTCACTGGCTCCATCACGAAGAATAGGTGCTGCACGAGTCGCACCACGCCGTAAGGCCATGTACAGTTGGGTCATAGCACCTGGGACCATTCGTCACTGCACTCAGGTATGGTATGGTGGCATGGTCGGGGCATGAAGCAGGGGTACAACTTGGAAATGCTGATCTTCATCACATTTGAAACACATTTTTTATTACTTTTGTGTCGAGTTGTCAGCATTTTAAGGGTGAGGAAACAAGCAGCAGCGAGAGCAAAAAAAAAAAATTGAAAGCCGCTCTTACTGAGAATTTATTACGAGCACTATACTCCGTTTCACCTTATGTTGTACCGCAGCGGAGGCTAGAAGTGCAAGCTCATAGCGTTGGTAGCTGCCCTTAATGCACGAGACCTTGTGCCGCCGAGATCTGCCCCAGAGCAAGGAGTTCGTGCTTGTGGCCTTTTCTGCGGTACATCATAAGGTGAAACATAGTATAGGAAGCCGCGGAGTATGATTAAAACGCTTCTAAAGGTGAATTAGTGTATAAATTATGTGCTAGTGCCTCAAAAATCGAAAAAAAAACAATTTAAATATAATTAATAGGTGAACAAATATACACCAGGAGGACTTAAATCAGAACTACACAGTCTGTAAGTTTGAAATTTTTCACCTTAAACCACTCGGCCACCACCCAATTTTATTTCGAGGTCGTTTATCGAGGTATATGAATTTCGTTTGCAGCTGTCGGCTGCAAGAGAGATTGCCTTATTTTCATTTACTTTACTATTCCCACCAAATATGACAAGTGACCGAGAATAGAACCTCATTTGTCGGCCTAGCCTGTCTTGCTGGGCTCATATTTTGTTTCATCACCCGTTTAGGATTCTGTTGTCGCTCATCAAAAGAAAAGAAAAAAAAACTGTGACTAGGTGTGACTTGTTCTGGTGTGCGGGTACCGTTGGCAGTAAACTCTGCTAAATGAGGCAAAATATATATTATACTTTTTTTTTAGCAAATATGCATTGTTTTAGCAAAATGAGCTACACTATTTGGCTAGGGTGAAACAGAATGAGCCTCTCCACCTGGGTCTGTTTTCATTTCTCGCAGACACTGTTTCCTGCTTTTTGTGGTTTGTATCAGACTTTTGTGTCTCTGTCCAGCCAAAGCATCTGTGTTAGACTAAGACTGGGTTCTTTAGGATATGTGCAGGTATTGTTCGCAGCGAATGGCTGCCAATCAGGTACACGAGTTTGTTCTCGGCCACCAAGAGCAAGTATTTTCAAGGTGAGGTATTGCCCGCCTATATGAGTTTTGTGTTCCATTCCTCTTGGATGCCATTTCCTATGTGTAGTGGTCTTGCATTAGTATTTCGTTGTCTCTCTTCTGCAAAAACACCCAAGTTTGACTAAGACCGGGTTCTTTCTTATACATGCAGGTCTTGGAGGCAAGCACCAGCCAATCAAGGCCAGAAGTTTGCTCTTTGCCGCTCATGGCGAGTTTTTTCAAGGTGAGTGATTAAAGCCTATCTGAGTTGTATGTTTCATTCCTCACAGACATTCTATTTCCTGTCTTTATAGTGGTCTTGTGTCAGGCTTTTGTGTCTCTGTCCGGCCAAAGCATCTGTATTAGACTAAGACTGGGTTCTTTCGGATATCTGCAGCTATTCTCGGCAGCAGATGGCTGCCAATCAGGAACACGAGTTTGTTCTCGGCTACCAAGAGCAAGTATTTTCAAGGTGAGCTTTTGCCCGTTTATATGAGTTTCAGCATTCGTCAAGGAGCGCAAAATTAAAGCCCGGGGGTTTGCCATTGCAAATATGTTGACTCGGAAGCGCATAGGAAGGAAGCTTTACAAAAGTATCCACCTGCCTCAACAAGTGAAACCGAAACTAAAAACGTGGGTTCCATTATAAAAAAAAAAAAATTGTCAGCCCGAGTTAAGTCGGGGGCAGCACGGAGCAAACAAGCCGCGGTACGAGTATGCTCGGTTCAGGCTTTTGTAAGGGTGGTCGATGACTCGGTGTCTTCTAAAGAAATATTTTTTTCTAAAAGTGTGGTGGTCAAATATCTGGGGATAGGCATTGAGTCGTGATGTTAAGGTAAGAATTTCGTCCACTCCCCGGATTCATGTGCCTTGTCCACCTAGCGAAGGGTACAAGGCCTTCAAAATTTTATGTTCGCAAAAGGGGTGCGTCAGTATTGACATCTCATTTTACATCAGGCCTCTCAATTTAAAACACACTATAAATGATATGCCCGAGATTCGTTTGGGTGTACTACCGCTCAGCAAGTATATGGTTCTGTCTCAAAAGGTCTAATCTGATGTTGACCGCAGCTCGGGTCTCCACCGACGATTCATCAGAACGAGACCCAACCGGGACACTATAGTCGGTGACAGGTCAAGAACGCAGTGGAAGCTCCTCCCACCTCTTTCCACTTTAGTAGAGCGAACGCAGGAGAGGAGGCGACCTCCTCTCCACCGTTCGCTCCGCTGAAGGGGAAAGGGACGGGAGGAGCTTCCACTGCGCTCTTGACCTGTCACCAACTATAGGGAGGAGCGGCTTAAGCAAGGGAGGCTACATATACGACAGCTTCTTGCTGACAAGTAATGAAAATAGATATATGGTGGGTGTTCCATTTGCTATGCCTTTTGGCATGTACATTCTTTTTGTTATGTTTCAAGATTTCTGCAGAGTGCAATTTTGAGCTGTTGTAAAATACCTAGCGTGCGCCCAGATCGCAGAAGGGCCTACCCTCTGTTTCGGAACGATCCGCAAATAAGCAAAGGGCATACCAGACACCCCATCCACCTGTTTTCAGCCATGCTCAAAGTAATAAAAGAACACATCAAGTGCCCAGGTGCCGTGGCGTCCATGCCACAATAGTGACGGTCGCGGAGCTGACAGATCCGTGCCTGGCACAAGTAATGGCATGGCCTTTGGCAACCAGGGAATCGAGATTAGAGATGTAGCACAAAACTTGGAGGCAAGCGGCGAAGGCAAGCAGAATTAACGTAAAACAAGGATGAAGGGGGTTCCGTGGCATGAGGCATCTATGTCCCGTGCATGTAATTTTGAGTGTGCTGTAGGCGGCTACTCAAGAAAATTGTTACTTGTGTGTAACTAATCGCAAATCTCTCTTGCAGTTTCCACGGCCCACAAGCCAGCAGGCGCCAGTTCGTTCTCGTTCAAAGGTGAGGATTCCAGATTTTCTTGTTTGCTCTGAAGCAGCAATACTGAAGCCAGACAAGCGGTACGGCATATTTAATTGACGGAGCTCAGAACGACTGGGGACGCTTTCACTGAAGCTTGTTTTGCTGTATTACACGCGTGTATTGCAGCAAAACAAGCTTCAGTGAAAGCTGAAGCTTTGCTGGTGGCGACAAAACATGTGCCCAGCTTTGTCACAAGAGGCATATTATATCACGCACATGTAATTTTGATTTTATTCGGCTTAGTGTGCTGTAGGTGGCTGGTCAAAGAAATTGGTACTTGAATGCAACTAATCGCAAATCCTTCTGGCAGTTTCCACGGCCTAAGAGCCAGCAGGTACCAGTTTGTTGTTCCTCAAAGGTGAGAATTCCAGATTCCCAAAGCAGGAATACTGAAGCCAGACGACCGGTACAGCATTTTTAATTGACGGAGCTCAGAACGACTGGGGGCTCCTGCATTGAAGCTTATTTCTCTGTAATACACGCGGGCGACATTGACGTGTTCCCAGTTATGTCGCAAGAGGTTCTCTATGTCCCGCGCATGTAATTTTGAATCTTTCCGACTTAGTGTACTTTACGTGACAACTCAAAGTAACTGCTACTTGGACGCAACTAATCGCAAATCTCTGTTCCAGTTTCCACGGCCTACAAGCAAGCAAGCACCAGTTCGTTTTTCCTCAAAGGTGAGGATTCCAGATACTCTTGTTTGGTGCGAAGCAGGAATGGTGAAGCCAGACGAGCGGATACGTATTTTTAATTGACCGAGCTCAGAATGACCCGTGGCAGTGGCATTGAAGCTTATGTTTCCGCAATCAACACAGACATAATTTTGAATCTATCCGGCTTAGTGAAGGATTGCTTCTTGTCGCGAACTAATCACAAATTTTTATCTTGCAGTTTCTATGTGGCTGCAGCTAGCAGGTGCTGTTTTCATTAAAAGGTGAGTATTTCACATTCTGTTTTCAAACATCAAGTTTTTGAATGAGGGTTCTAAGCAGTTTACTTTCTTTTGCAGTAAATGCCAGATCCTCCAGTTCAGGAATATGTTAAATATATTTGGTATGGATAAGCCCAGTGTTTTGCTTCTTTATTCATAATTTGACAACAGCAACATTTTTTATTTCATCACTCAGAAATACACACAAGGAGAGACTGCGTTGCAAAGAAATGTTGTGCTGAACGTGATATTCCAACACGTATATAGTTTTATTGGTAGCCGATAGAATATATTGGATTCTAATATCCATAATACGCTAAGTACACTGGAATCGTAAACCCTTATTGAATCCCCATACGACACATGGGGATCCAATAAGGGTTTATACGGTATGGGATTCCAATATTTTTAGCGTATTATGGATATTGTAATTCTATAACAAACCCTTATTGTAGTAAAATACAATAAAAGGGTATTGTTTACCAATATCCATAATACGCTGTTCATATTGGGGTTCTTCAATAGGGGTATAGGATTCCAATGTTTTTAGCGTATTATGGATATTGGAATCCCATAACAAACCCTTATTGTAATACAATACAATAAATGTAATGTGTTCCAATAACTATCCATATTGTATTGTAATACAATAAAAAGATATTGTTTACCAATATCCATAATACGCTGTTCATATTGGGGTTTTCCAATAGGGACACGACCGCACGCCGGTACGATGCTCATTCAGATCGAAACGGGCAGGGGTGCTGATTGACCTCAGGATCCCTGGGTTCTGCAGCGCTAACTTTCGCTCCACGTGCTCCGAGCTGATGCGCACTAGCCCACTTGGCCACCGATTCAACTCTCTAGAACACTGTACTATTGAGCTTGATTTCAGACGCCATGTTCTTCCCAGAAGTGGCGTGCAGCACGTGTCTCGAGCATTTCCTTTATGGGTTTCCCTACGGGAGCCAGAATTGCCAGTCTTTTTTCTACTTGCCGCCACGCCGCTATTTGCCGACATCGATCAGGTGAGGGGCAAAGAATACTGCGTCGTGCAGGAAAGTAGACGTTGCACACGCCCCAGCGTATGTTCCCCTGCTTCTGCCTTCTTTTCTTCCTTTGCTGTTTTCCATGCGCGGCGGCGAGCGCCGCTATTTGCCGAATTGAGTCAGGTGACCGGCCGCAATCGACGGAGCACGGCTGCCACGCGCTCAAGGAGGTGTTTTTCCCGCAGTACTTAGGATTTAAAGATTGCTGATCGCGAAAGCCTGGAGACTCCACAGGAGCTCAACCACCGCCGGCCCTTGCGCGACTCGACCGAACCGATGAGTGCAGCCGTGCAGTTCCCGGAGAGGCCGCTGCGGAAGAAATGGTGGCGTTCCGATCGCGTCAAGTTGGGTTCTCTTGTACGTATTGGGGACACGTTTTTTAAACACAGGCTACTTAGGCAGTTTTCCAACTGATTAGCCCTAGAAAAGTTCACTAGAAAGCAACCCCACTGACCAAGAACCTTATTCTTCGCCGCGTCCGTGTACTAATTAGCGGCGAGATGTTTTGGTGGCGCCCTCCTATGGTTCCACCTTGTGACGTCATCACCTTGCAAACAACAAGTTCGATGGTGTTTGTAAATAGCATGGTGGAAGCTTGTATCGGCTATAGAGCTAGCTGAGCGCGCACAAGCTAAGCGACGACGAGGAAATAAACGTGACGGTAGCGCGCGGGCCGGCACCAGGCGTTCTGAAGCAAAGTGTCCTCTTGATTTGTGCCTACTTGGCACGATACATGGTGTCAGAAGTGCTCCTCTCCAGTGAAAAAAAGCTGTCGCCATGGTCGAACTACCGCCACCTGAAGGGTTGCGGCAATCGGACGACACAGTGGAGACTTGGAAGCGCTTCAAGCAGCGCGTCGAACTCTACTTCCGGGCCACAGAAACGAAGGAGGTTAGGTCGAAGCAGCAGAAGACAGCCATATTTCTTCATGTGGCTGGCCAGGAGGCCGTTGACGTCTATAACACGTTCAATCTAAAAGAATCTGAAAAGAATGACTATGAACTGGGGGGCTATGTTGCACGTTTTGTACTCCAAGGAGACTAGGTTGAAGGAAGTGACGTCAAACTCTCTTTTGGATGTGATTGGTGGAGACGCTGATGACGGTATCTGCTAAGATACGCTCGTTGGTTCATTCACACATACGTCACTTCCTCTCCCTAGTCTCCTGAGAGTCCAAAACGTGCAACATAGCCCCCCAGGTCGTGCGGAGATTCGAGGAATATTGTCTTCCAAAGTGCAACGAAACCTTCGAGCGCTACGTCTTTAGAACACGCCAGCAGACGGAAGGTGAGAGTTTTGAACTGTTCTTTCGAGACCTGCAACTAAAGGCCAAGTCCTGCAACTTCGGAGTGCTAGCCGAGTCGATGCTTTGAGATCAAATTGTGTACGGAATACAGAGTAAGAAACTCAGAGAAAAGCTGCTGAGGGAAAAAGACCTAACACTTGAGAGAGCCGTTGACTTCTGCAAATCAGCGGAAATTTCTGAGCGTCAAAGCAAGGCCTGGGAAACTCCCGATACGCTTGTAGATCCAGTGGATCGTAACGACAGAAATGCTCCAAGAAGACGCAAGTGTCAGTACTGCAGCTCAAGGCATGAGCCGAGAAAATGTCCAGCATTTGGAAAATCATGCAACATTTGTGGAAAGAAAAAACACTTTGCGGTAGCCTGCAAAGGCAAGAAGATGAACGTTGACGATGTTCATGAACGAGAGCTTAGACAAAATGACGAAGACGATACCTTTGAGATTCTATCAGTCGATGGTCGCAAAGTAAAGCACGAGCGTGACTGGACAGTGATGACGAAGATAGGAGGCCGAGACGTTCACCTGAAGGTTGGCACCGTAGCGCAAGCAAATCTTCTACCTCTCAGCATATTTAAGAAACTTGAGGTTTCGACACCGCCAGTACCAAGCGCAACAATATTACGAAGCTATGGAGGAGAAAAACTGCAGCATGTTGGCAAGGTCTGCCTCTCTGTAGAGATTGGACCAACGACTAGAAACGTGGACTTCTTCATCGTGAAGAAGGGCAAGCAAGCACTGTTGGGGCTTTAGAGCTGCGAGTCCTTTGGCTTGGTTCACCGCATAGACAGTCTCGAGGAAACAAGTCGCCTCCAACAGCAAGTGGTCTCCGAGTTTCCAGATGTTTTTCGGGGCATCGGACGCACTAAGAACGAGTATCACCTGACCCTCAAGGATGACTGCCGTCCTGTGGTTCAGCCAGCACGTCGAGTGCCGCATGCTCTCCACGAACCTTTGAAAACCGAACTGGACCGGATGACTACCAGTGGCATTATCGCCAAAGTCCAAGTCCAAGAACCAACAGACTGGGTAAGCCCTCTTGTGATAGTTGCAAAGAAAAATGGAAAACTTCGTGTGTGCATGGATCCAAAGTACGTAAACATGAGCTTGAAACGAGAACATTTTCAACTGCCTCGCAGAGAGGACATTGAAGCTGAGTTGGCAGGTGCAAGGTATTTTACAAGGCTTGATGCTAACAGCGGTTTCCACCAGATTCCGCTTGACGAGAGCACGTCACGAATCTGTACCTTCGCAACGCCATTTGGGCGTTACCGGTACCTTAGATTACCGTTCGGAATTTCATCCGCTCCGGAAGTTTTTCAGAGAGAAATGACACAAATTTTTGAAGGATTAAGGGGAGTACGAGTCTATATAGATGATGTACTCATTTGGGGCAGTACCTGTGAGGAACATGACTTTAGACTGAGGAAGGCCTTGCAAGCGGCTAGAAGAGGTGGACTCACGCTAAAACCTCCAGAAGTGCCAGTTTGCTTTAGAAGAAATTTGCTACTTGGGTGACAACATTAGCGCTAAGGTATCACGCCAGACCCTGAACTAGTTAAGTGCATTCTAAGCATGCCACTACCAACAACCGAAAGGAAGTGCAGCGTCTTTTGGGAGCGGTCAACTACTTCGGGAAGTTCATTCCTAACTTGTCAGATAAAACCACATTGTTGCGTAGCTTAAACAACAAGATTCACTTTTTGAATGGAGTAGACAGCATACGGAGGAATGGAAAATGCTGCAAGAAATATTAACAAAAGCCCCGATATTGGCCCTTTTTGACGCTGTGAAGGAAACAAAAGTATCTACAGATGCGTCCAAAGGAGCCTTAGGTGCAGCCTTATTTCAAAGGCATGGTCAAGACTGGCGCCCTGTAGCCTACGCGTCAAGAGTGTTGACGGATAGTGAATGCCGATACTCTCAAATTGAAAAAGAGGCTTGGAATCGTATACGGATGTGAAAAGTTTCACGACTTCATCTACGGACGGCATATTACTGCCGAGACAGATCACAGCCCGTTAATTTCCATAGCCAAAAAGTGCATCGGAGATATGCCACCACGGTTGCAACGCCTCTTTTGAGGTTAATGCGATACGACTTCGAGCTAGAGTTCCTGCCAGGAAAAGCGCTGGTTCTTGCTGATGCATTGTCTCGACTGCAGACACCAACGACAAGAGAAGATTCCAGCGAAGATGTGGACCTTCATGCAGCAACCGTCCTGTCTACGCTTGTGAGTGACAAAACTATGGCCCGGCTCCTTAAGCCACAGCAGAAGACAAAGAACTTCATGAAGTTATCAACAACCTGACCAATAACACTCCACTTCAAGGCGAGTTTAAACCTTTTCAAAGACGAGCTGTCTGTTGTAAATGGTGTCTTGATGAAGGGAGCTAAAGTTGTTATCCCCCTGGCCCTCAGACCAGAGATGCTGAGACGCTTGCACAGCGGCCACCTTGGCATCAACAAGTGCAAAGCACAGGCCAGGCAACTAATGTTTTGGCCGAGAATGAACACAGACATCACAGCGATGATCGACCGATGTGGAACCTGCAAACAATATGCCTATCGCCAGCAGGAAGAGCCTCTTCAGTTACGAGAGACGCCACTACAACCTTGGGCACGAATTGGTGCAGACCTGTGCATGTATGCTGGGAAATCATACCTGGTTCTCTACGAGCATACTCAAACTTTCCGAGGTCGCCGAGCTACGAGACACGAGCTCAAAAACTGTAATCGAAGTCATGGCAAGTATGTTTTCTCGTCATGGACTTCCTCTCGAGGTTTGTACAGACGGCGGGCCACAGTTCGCAGCAAGAGAGTTCACCGAGTTCGCAGCAAAATATGACTTCAAAACATGTGGTGTCTAGTCCACGCTTTCCAAGGTCGAATGGACTTGCAGAGAAAGGCGTGCAAGTTGTAAAAAGACTGCTCAAAAAGTGTGCACATTCTGGGCAAGACTTCTGGTTAGGGTTACTAACCTACAGGGCCACGCCACTAGAATGCGGATCAGCTCCAGTAGAGCTATTAATGAGAAGGAAAGCGCGTACACTCCTGCGGATTTTGTGTCTCCACCAGCTAGGCCAGTGTTAAAACACAAACAAGACATGAATCGAGGCCGAGCGCTGTCCCAGTTAGAAGAAGGAGAGTCTGTACGAGTTCGAGATGATAAAGATAAAGAATGGTCAACGAAAGCACAAGTGATCTGTGACAAGGGCCCGAGGTCGTACAAGGTACAAACTGAGAAGGGCACACACATACGGCGGAACCGGCAACACCTACTGAAGTCATCGGAGACATTCGATTCTTACGATGAGGTAGGGTCCGAGGCATACGACAGTGGAGACGACGATATACAAAGCCCTGGAACACAAGCGCCAACGGTCTCTGACTCTAGTCAAGACATATCAAGCCCTGGTACAATCCCGCTTGCTAATGGAAATCAAGCTTGTCAACAGAGACTTCTACCTCTGATCGTACCTCGTCCGTCTACTCGTGCAGTTCGTGTACCGAAACGGTTAACGTATGATGAGAATTTCAATCAAGTTTGCGAGTGATGTGAAATATGCAGATGACATTACAGTGTATATAGTTGTATATATTTTATGTACAACTTACAGTGTTTATAGTTGTATATACTCTTATGTAGATATTGTATATATTTTACACATTGTATATATTGTTTCTGTTTTTGAACTTTTAAAGAAGAGAAGGTGTATCGGCTATAGAGCTAGCTGAGCGCGCACAAGCTAAGCGAAGACGAGGAAATAAACGTGACGGTAGCGCGCGGCCGGCACCAAGCGTTCTGAAGCAAAGTGTCCTCTTGATTTGTGCCTACTTGGCACGATACAACGGGAAGTATTTTCCGCTCTTTATTTTATCAAAATGTTCTTCATTCGCTGACAAAGCAGATAGCCCTAACCGAGGAAAGTGACATCGCTGATACAATTTCGGGATTTACGCCACCGTATGAAGTGTTTCTGTCCAGTTCTTTCATGCAATTTCTATGTCTACTGCTCGGACAGTGTATCGAGGGGCGCAAGGTCGTGACACCTAGATTGGTGCATCAGATGAGCACTTTCCACCACATAAATAATTTTGGTAATAGTGTGTCATCTGTCAATGTAAGATTCTATATTACGGAAATGACACGCTCGTGCCGTGCACATCACCAGTGCAGCGGCGAGGGGGGAAGGGGGGGGGGGGAGGGGGGGGGGGACGAGGAGGGGAAGGGGCGATGAATTTATTTACCCTTGTAGCTTGGGCCCCCAAGCTACAAGGACAACAGGAACGACAGCGAGAGCGGTGTGTTTCGGCGCCACGCGATTCGTGACGGGTGCCACGAGACACTGAGATTCGGGGGTGACGTGGTGCACGACGTTCTACGATGGCCGGCTTCTGCTGCAACTAACAACCATTTGTAAATATTGTAAATATAAATGTAGTTACATAAAACTAAACTCGCTACACCCTCAAAGGTCCTCGTTGCGAACATTACATTAAAACAATCGTCAAAATATGCCCACAAAAAAAAAAAATTCTCACGGAACTCGGGGGGGGGGGGGGGGGGTTATCACCCCCCGTAACCCCCCCCCCCCCCGTGGGTGCGCCACTGGTCTACTGTAAAATTGAGTTAGCACCGGCAGTACCCCAAAGCGTCTTTTGTAGCGTGATGTTGAGCTGAACCGACAGTGCTTCAAAACCGCGACACCGACACGATCGGCCTTGATAACAATCGGTGGAATAAATATTTTTCAACGCTGTCTACTTGCCTACCGCCTGCTATGTGATCGCTTCATTCCCCCAAAACGTCCTGGGTATTTTATAATCAAATCAGTTGTCTGGTTGCGGCTGTTTCCAAGTTCCAAGCATCAACAATCATGATCAGAATGGTCGTTTTAATGCTTCGATTTTTTAATCTTTGGTTTTCTGGGTAATTTTTATTATACATCAGCGGGTGAGTAGGCATGCCATTTTATTTTACTATCAGTAATGTGAGCTGGTCTCTCGGCAGTTCTAATTTCAAAACCTGTCTGAACGTTCACGACCGTAGTTGTGACCATTTCGAAAATCGCTTTCCGTAATTACGCAGCAAAAACATAATCGAAAATATTTTAGCTGCACGCCAGACGTTTTCCAAGCCTTTATTTGATCGAAGCTATCTATGTTGTCGTGCTGCCGGCCCGAAATTCGCTCAGCCAGCGATCAGGGCAACACACGTTGTCCGACACAAGTTGCTGCTGTTTTTATTGCCGAAAGCTGTCATACCGAGGCAACATTTTAGTTGTCGTCCATGTTGTCGTGCTGTTGCCCCGATGTGACAGGTTTGTCGGACAACATGGGGAGCGAGCAACAAGTTGCCCGACTGTTGGACAACGTGTTGTGTTGATGTTGCCGTCGTGTTGCCTCAGTGTGACAGGGCCTTTATTACGTTGTTAACGTGCGTTGGTTACCACACATCGCGTGAACGTTGTTTGAAACTCCGCGATGCTCCGCATCACCCCATGGTTCCCCTCGGGAAGATGGCGTAATTTTTTAACGTGCATCACGCAGTAGTGATCACACGAACGCGTGCCGGTACGAAACTCATCCAGATCGAAACGGGCGGGGGCGGCGGGGATCGAACCCAGGAGGTTCCCAGCGCAAGCTTTCGCTCCACGCTCCGAGCTGAGACGCGTTAGCCCACTCGGCCACTTCCTCCCCTGAACTCGCGCAGCGCGCTACCGCTGCTTATATTCACACTTGAAGGAGAGGAGACTAGAGGAGGAGAGTTGCGCATGCGCGCGCGGTGTGAGTAGAAGCGAACGCACGCGAAGTGCACGCAGATGGTAGAGAGAGAGAGAGCGGAGAGAGTAACGAGTAACGCGCAGCTGTTGGAGAGAGGGAAGGAGGAGAGTTGCGCATGCGTAGTGTGAGTGCGGACTACGACGCCGCGGGACATAGACCCGAGCAAGAGATGCTCCGCATCTAAAAAGCGTTCGGATCAAAATGGCCAGATACCCGGATGTCATCACCCTAAGCAAAGCGCACATGAAGGCACCCTAGTTCTAAAGCCCCTTCATGTTCTAGAAGTAGCGCAAGGCGCGTCGATACAAGGGGCACGTGCAACGTGCAGCCCTTGGGAAGATCAAGGCGGCACAGCGCAGCAATGACCTAGATTTCAGACGCCCTGTACTTCCCAGAAGTGGCGCGCGGCACGTGTCTCGAGCATTTCCACAACAATGAATGGTGCCGCTTTTCCCCAGGATAGAGGGGCTTTACCTAGCTCTAACTTGTCGCGCCTAAAATTCCTAGATAAGAACTTCCTGCAAGTAGCGACATACTTTGAAGCGCCAACTGCGTGACAGTGCAGGCTTTAGTAAGCGAATGGATCGTAGGGTCCTGTGCGGTCCATCGCAAACTTGTTTGCTTCAGCAAAAACCGTTGTCAGAGCCTCTAAACTTGTCAAACAGAAAGTTGAGGCCGAACTTAAGGGAGCGCACCGATTGGGCTATTACGACGATGACTTGGCACTTTTGTCGCCGCCCTCCAATCGGCGCGCTCCGCGAACTTTAAGCTCCAACTTTGTGTTTGACGAGTTTAGGTCCCCAGCAGTGCAGTGCTGTTGTCTACCCGAATGCTACAAGCACAGATGGGTGAATTATCTTCGGCTCATATTTCGAACACTGACGCAGAATTGCAATAAAAACAATATTGGGCGATAATATAAGAGGAGCTAATTAAGTTGCGTGTGGAGCTTCAGATCTGGGTGGGTGGCATATTGCTAAAGCAGGGGATTCTAAACTCCGTCTCACAAACGTTGTAAGTGCAGATGGCATATGTGCCTGTTGCATAGAAGGCACTTTCCAGCGCGCTCGCGCGCGCGCTTGTCAGCACTGCGGATGTTCGTAATGTGAAGTATATCCTTCTTTGGTCACCACTACCGTCTCTTTCCGACGCCTTAATAAGAAAAAGAAAAGAAAAAAAGGGCAGATTAAGTTAAATTACCAACTGCAGCTCCGATACAAAGAAACACCGAGAAAAGAGGAGCAATAAATGACAGTATATCTTGAAACAGTTGACACTTGCTGCCACGAGAAAGACACAATCAAGTTTGCAAGGTTACAAATACTGCACCATTTTTCTTTCCCCGTCACACGCTTTTATGCAAGGTTGCTGGGTTCCAACTTTCGGTGTTCTTAGTGGGTTAAGATCTTTGCCTTTCATAATACACAACAGGTTAGCTTGAAGAAAGCGTTATTAGGCAGGCGAGCTATTTGTTAATCGACGTACTAAGACGTTACCTTATTTGCACTCCTCTTTTACCGGTTACATTTAGCAGGCGACTTTATATCTGTCGCATGCTAAGCTGGTGCAAGCTTACAAAACAAAACAATGCAGTCGACAAAAAAAAAAAAAAAAGAAAAGAGGAAAGGGAGGGAAAGTTTAGACGCAACCGACTTTACGAGTTGATGGGATAAATCAGGCAGCGTAAAGAGCGCACCACCATATATGTGCTATGTGCGTCATTTATTGCACGTGTTCTATCACCGCTGAACCATTCACAAACGGAAAAGGCCTAGCGACGTACTGCGCCTTTGACGCTGCTTGCTTGCTCCCATTAGGTGGTAGGGAAACAAAGTATAGAATTCTTTCCCTGCTTGGGCATTGTTGGTATTAAAAGGAACATAATTCAACGAAAGTATAATGTATATATCGGAAAGCGTGAACGCGCCTCCGCGGCGACAAGCGGAGGCGCGTTCACACTCATATTGTTTCCGATAGTACTGTATTTTCGTAAAATGTTGTTTCCATGTAACGTTCTTTTCCAACGTTCGAAGATAATTTGCGTAAATGTTGGGAGCGCGCGACTTTTATAGCCGACACAAAGCAATAAACGCGTTTACGACGACGTCACCCCGCCGTTAGTTTTTAGTTGATGGCGCGGCACTCCATCTTGCAAGTGTAGCGGCTTCCAGCGACCGAAATAGCGGGGAGGGACGAATCGCCAAAACCCCGAGCCTCGACAATAACGCTCGACTTATGCGTGGCCATTAATTCGCCCCACACCGCGCCAGTATAGTGCGTCTTTATCGAATAACAATGACTCTGCCGCGTCACGCGTCGCGTAAAGACATGATTATGCGAAATGAGTTTCCGGCATGGACACAATGCATCCGAAGCAGCCGTACAGCTGTACGCCGGGTGGCTAAGTATATAATGAAGCAAAAGATGAATAAATTTCGCTCTTTCATATACCACTACCTGCAGACATGACGCAAGCTCGTGTCGCAAAGTAGCAAGCCAACACCTCATGGCAAAGTCGTAGCGTTGCATTTTCGGAGGCAAAGAAGACCAACGAGGGTCACGTATACAGCAGACTTGTGCCTATGTCAAGTACTCTTCTCAAGATACTGTATTTCAAATACTTCTTGAAGTATCTTGGTATTTTGTAAATACTTTTGATCGAGAGGTTTTGATACTATATTTTAATTACATTTCTGAGTATTTGTACTCATTATCTCAAATCCATTTTTGGCATTCCGCCATTTTCCGAGTTTTTCGGTATGAAGTGGCGTGGGCGTGGCACGAGCAAACGTGAACATTCTTTCGAGCAACCAAATCCTGCTGCTAGCTCCGATATATGCTACGATGACTTAGATTGAGCTCGTGAAAACACCGCTTTTGTGCCGATTTTGACTCATATTTCGCCCCAAGGTTCGAACAAAGAAGGTTCTCCCCTCGCCTTCTCAAAGGCTCCATTTTCCTAGAGTTTCCTCCAAAAAAATCCTCAAACAAAAGGGGTGGTTTTACGGAAGTAAGGATTGCCACACTGAAGCCTGATTCACATGGTGCGAATTTGCCTGCGATTTCGCAACTGCGACGCCGTTCTTGCGTCACAACGCAGTTGCGGTGCGAATTTGGCAAATTCGTGATTCCGTATTTGGCCAAACTTTCCTTGCGACGCCGTTCATGCGAAGGGACGGACAGCCAATAAAACGCGGCTTGTGAAAGACGTCATGGTGGTCATAGAAACGTGGGAATGAAAAATACGAAAAAGGCGTCATCTACGTCGTCGTCTTCGAAATTCGCTGCGGGGGTAGGGCGGCGGATGTGCTCCTCAGGTGGAAGAGACGAAGAAGTGATCGTAAGCGGACGCTCTGTTCCTTCGCGGCTTCTTGAAACCCCACTTTTGGATCGTATTCCTTTTAAGTCGGGGAGGGCGCCCTTTCAGGGCCCCCGAATTCTAGCACTAATGATGTCCCAGCAAGCCGGAGAAGGCATGATTCCTTCAAGCGACGATTCAGCAGCCATCGCTGCCATCACGCCTGTCAGCAAACTTGCCCAACCGATGCTGGTCCTTCCTCCCTCCCTGAAGGCAACCGTTACGAACTTTTCCCACCGTTATCCGTTAGTGACATCGCCGACATGGACGCCGAGGATAATGCGTCCGGTAAGTGGCACCCTGTTAAATCAACTCGAAAAAAGCAGAAGCAGGGGAGCTCTACCTCCTCATCTACAGTGCATCTCTCAGGAAATGGCACCACCTCAAGAAGCACTGAGTCGCTGACGGTAATCTTTACATCAAACAAGCCTGATCAGATTATCACTACGCTCGGAAGCCTCAAGATCTCTCAAGCTCTAGAAAAGCTTTGTCCTGAGTGCATCATCGAAGTACGCGTCAATGACAGACTCAATTTAATCGCCGTAGACACACGAAATGGTCAGACAACGAGAACTCTTCTCAACTGCACGTCCATCTGCGGCCTAAAGGTAACCGCCTACGAACCTTCATCGCGCTCTGCGGCAGTAGGTGTGATTCGAGATGTCGAAACCAACCTATCTGACGCCGAGATCACTGAGAACATCAGATCCACGGTTCGCATAACAAGACTGCGTAGACTGGGCGCCTCCGAGTCTGTCAAGATTAACTTCGCAGGTACCGAATTGCCATCTCATGTTCTCCTTGGACACGTCCGACACTCAGTGGCAGTTTTCAAGGATCGGCCGATCCAGTGCTAAATTGCAGTGGCTTCGGACATCGCGCCATTGCCTGCAAGAGACCTCCTGGATGCAGTAGATGCGGTGAGTGTCACGTGACAACAGGCAAAGAAAAAGTCGATTGCTCGGATCGCCCCGCCAAGTGCTTGAACTGCAACGGTTCACATGAGGCAACGTCACCATTATGCCCTAGGTGGAAACATGAACAAGACATTCTAACCTATGCCAAGAATCATGATTTGAGCTTTCCTTCGGCGAAATCTACACTTCAGCAGCTGAGGCAGAGCAACTTGGCAGAGAAGAATTCACAACCCAACATAAAATCAACTGACCAACCACTGATTGTAGAGCCAAGCAAGAAGATGGAAGCGCAGAACACACCTCCACCTCCACGTACAGGAATAACGTATGCCGCTGCTCTGGCAAACCAAGACCCAAACATTCCAGTCATCTTTGCCAAAACGAAACCAAGCTCAGAGCCTTCACGTACGGTGACTGAACGAAAGCAGGAACCAAGACAGGCAAAGAAAAACACAGCAGAGACGGAAACAGACACTGTCGAGACAACCTGGACCTCGATCATGAAGCTCATACTCAATTTATCTTGCAATGTACTTGCCTCAATCGCAGCACCCTGGGCTCAAACCTCTCACTCAATACTGACAACGCTCCTCACGCTCTTCACCACCTAAACCATATTTGAGGCCATGAGCAGTGGAGGAAACCTAAAGCCGCCAAGAAAAGTACCACTGCTGCTTCAATGGAACTGCGCTGGAATCCAACCCCGTCTTCCCGAGTTAAAGCTACTGCTACAGACAATGCCAATCCCGATTCTCGCACTATGTGAAGCGGGCTTACCGCGGCAGCGAACAGTTTCCGGGTATGACGTGTACAAAAACCCATCGATCTCATCGTTTCCCAATGGTAGTGCAGCACTCTATGTGCGTAACGGAGTACCGCATATAGAGATACCAGTTGATGATTTGTGCACGGAGTTGATAGACCTAGCAGCGGCCAGAGTGCAACTTAGAGAAAAATATCTCAGCGTCGTATCGGTTTATGTACGGCCTCGTGTAAAGGTAGTGGTAGACGCTGTAGTAAAAGAACTTTGTAAACGCTGTCCAGCCCCAGTCATTATATGTGGCGATTGGAACGCTCATCATGAATTGTGGGGAGACGCAAGAGTTGATGAACGAGGACGACTACTGGCCGAAATCTTCGAGGTTGAAGAGCTCGCAATCAAAAATGACGGATCACCTACCTTTTTCAGATATCCTGCCTCTTTTAGTGCCATAGATGTGACCGCACATTCGTCGGAACTTCACGTAACGTGGGAAATAGCTCCTGACACGATGGGCAGTGACCATTTCCCAATTTTTGTGTCTATGAAAGGTTACCAGACCTCCCGACAACGAACATTTAATGTCACAAATTGGGCCACTTTTTGCTCTGGCCTTGGTGACCCAAATCTAAATATCGTGGACACAATAATTCGAAGCAAGAAGGCAGCAACAAAAACAATCCGGCTACCGGAGAATTTCCCAGCACCCGATCTCACGTTACAAAATATCTGCGCTGCACGGCGGCGATCGCAGCTATGTCTTATGCGCACGGGAGCTGGCATATATAAAACAGAATTTAATCGCATCAATGCTTTTATTCGCCGTTACGCAAACAAGCTGAGTCGAGTGCAGTGGGAAAAGCTCCGATATGAACACTCCCATTTCCAAGGTATACCGCATCATCGACAGCCTTTCCGGTAGAAGAAAACCGCGTGCACCGCACGCATCCTTGGCCCTTTCACGTGGCACCAACATTGCCAATATTGCTGAAGAGTTCTCTGACAGGTACGCAGCAGTTCATAGCAAGCCACCAAGCAACGTTCAGCCAGACACTTCAACATCGGCGCTGGATACGGCATTTACTGCGAAAGAACTTGAGGCGGCACTGCGAGCATGTAGGCGGAAAAGTTCTCCTGGCCCTGATGAAATCAGCAATCAGATGCTACAAAACCTCCCAACCACCTACATAGAACATATTTTGAATTTTTTCAATGAAATATGGATCACCAGCAAAATACCAGACATCTGGCTCACGGCATGGATAATACCAATCAAGAAACCTTCCAAACATCCAGCTCTCCTATCCTCGTATCGTCCAGTAGCTTTGACATCGTGTCTGTGTAAACTTATGGAGAGGATGGTGCATGCCAGGCTTATGTGGTGGATCGACACAAAAAAAGTTATTCCCACATTGCATGACTGGCTTTCGGCCACGACTTTGCTCAACAGATAGCATTCTTGATATTGTAAGTGACATCGAGCACAATACCAATCAAGGAAGGTCACACTGGCGGTATTTTTCGATGTCACACGGGCTTTCGATAATGTTGATCCCTCAGCATTTCTTCGATCTCTCACAGCCATGGGAATTACGGTCGCGTCCAAGGCTTCCTCGGCAACCTGTTGAGCCACCGAAGTCCTAAGATAAAGCTCGGATCGTCCCCTCAGCACTCTCTCGTTCGCTCGCGCTACGCGGTTAT